>PVJA010025087.1:0-21359 GCA_004027025.1 Myocastor coypus
TTTTTCCTGATAGGTCAAGCCTTCCTTTGGCATCCACAGCAGTTAGCACAGGAAGCGCCTTGTGAAAATATCCTAGTCAAGTCACTCCCCTTGAGGACTTCCAGATCCTTCAATTTTTATCCATCCATCTACTTGAAGAAAAAAAAAAAACTGAAAAAGACATGCAAAATGAAGGTTCTAGAAACATGTGCTTGTGGGTATATCTCGATACACACACAGGTAAGTATTACTGATAGAGATACAAGTATAGACATATGCAAGATCTCTAATGGAACAGAAGAGCATCCTCAGAGCTCTGAGAAAAGAATACAACTCAGCATATAGCTGTTCAAGAAGACGTCAGAGGGCTGGCCAGATAGCTCAGTGGACTGAGACTGGGTATGGTGGCACATGCCTGTAATACCAGCACTTAGGAGGCTGAAAACAGGAGAATCACTACTACAAGTCCGACCTCTGTAGTGAGACTCTGCAGACCCTACACACCCTGTCCCAAACACATAAGATAATAATAATAAAAGACGTCAGGCTTTGCAGGAAATTCACAGCCACCTAGGACCACGCCAGTATCTGAGACAGCTCATTCTCAGTTATGTCTTCAATCCCTTTCCCATCTTCTCTTCCCTATTGTGTTTGGACTCTTTAAAGAGATTAAAAAAAAAAAAAAAAAAATAGGCCAGCCAGATAGCTCAGCAGATTAAAGTGCCTGCTTAGGCAGACACAGGGACCTCAGTCTGATCCCTGATATGCTATGCTGGCCCCACCCCCAGGGAGTGCTGAGCCATGCCTGAGACTGGGCAGGGCGGCATTTGCCTGTAATCCATCCCAACACTTGTGAAGCTGGAAACAGGAGAATCACTACAAGCCCAATCTGTGCAATAAGACCCTGTAAACTCTGTACTAAATCTACATTAAATAAACAAACAAAATAAAGAGATCCAAGAAATTCCAAGAAATGCGCCTATTTACGTGAGTTTTAAGGAAACTCTATGTGACACAGCACCTAACATGAAACTGCTCCATGGCCCCTGCATGTAAAAGCTAAAAAGTACAGAGCATACCTTTGTGGAGATAAGAAAACACCTTGCGTAACAATACCCTCTAATCCCGCAACCACCACAGGGGCAGGATGGGGCTGGTGAACAGGACACACTCAAATAAAATTCTCCACCAAAATGTATCTTTAGCCAATAAGTAAGACATCTAAGAAGCATTATAAGAATAAGTCTAAAAGTCCCCTGCGGACATAAAAGATGATCAGAAGAGGGAGCGCAAAAGCTCAGGGTGTCCAAGTATTAGAAAGCTACCTGCGGGTCCCCTTTTCACACAGCAGAAATGGGGGAATGACTGAAATTAGAAACACGGACTCATTCCACACTTTCAAAGTCAAGTCAAGCGGCCACAATGTGGTTCAAAAGGAACCCGAAAATCAAAGCTCCTCTACTGAATTCAACTAGCAGGACTCTGTGCTCGGGGGTAAAGCGAGGACTCCTTGTTCTTTTCGCTTGCCCTTTGTCATCTTAGAGCTTCCCTCTCAAGCTAAGAATCTAGAACAGTTTACTGGGATGTGTTCTAGTTTATGTCCAGTCCCACCCAGCAAAGGACACTGAAGCCTGGCCACACGAGCCTGGCCTGCTGGAGGCTGATGGGTAAGGTCCTGTGGTAAGAAGGTTCCTGCAGTGAGAGGGGACAAACTCGGGAACCTCCCAGGATGCCCAACTGAGAAAAAACCCCGCTTGCATGGGCCTCTAGCTCCCTTGTCTGGGATAATTATAAATCAGAAGTTTTCCCAGGCAACTGCAGAATAGAGAGGGCCAGGAACCTGAGGGTTTAGTGGTTTAGAACAGCTTCTAGGGCGCAGCTATATATAGACGGCTTCTCGCACTCACTACATGTTATCAGGTTGCTCCTCTTAGTTATCACCAATGCTAAGAGAACAAAAGCAGCTTTAGAAAATACCACACACATGTGAAAAGCAGTGCACTATTGGTACACTGGAAAGAAAGTAGGTATTAAAGCTGATAAAGTGAAAGCAAGCTCACGTCTTGTTGTGCAATGGCAGAAAGACTTAAGATAACCAACCAGGATGAGGCTTAGCTTCTCCTATGAAAGAGAGAGGGAAGCCCGGCAGGATGGCTCAGTGGTCTAAAGCGCCTGCTTAGGAAAGCTTAGGCGGCTGCAGGGACTGCAGCTCAATCCCCAGTACCACATGGTGCACCAGCCCTGCCCTCAGGGTAGGCTGACAAACAAAAGTTCTGGAACAAGAAAAAAAATAATAAAATTTTAAAATTTTTTTAAAAAGAGAGGGATGGGGAAAGAAAGCAAGAAAAAAGAAAGAGGAAGAGATCACAGGCCATTACAAAGAGAAAATAAGCATCGCCATGAATTCACTTAACATGAGTGAGTCCAAATGGTGACACCGGCCTCCAGCAACACCCAGGCCATCAGAAAACAGGAGACGCTGCAGAGGCAGCCTCCAGTATCCATGGTAACCTCCAGGGAACTCCCCCGTAGCATCCTTCAGGTCCCAGTGGCCTGCCACAGAGTATGGGGCCACAGTGGGTGAAGAATAGGAGTGAAGGCTTTCACCCGCACAATCCCTCATGGAAGCTTCCATCTTACTCTTCTGTCTGTGTCTGTCTGTCCATGTGTCTCTCTGTCTCATCCCACTCACTTTGGAAGAGCCAGATGCTATATCAACTGAGCAACTGCAACAGAGGAAAAACTGATATTTTCTCACCCAGAGCATCAAGCCTAGCAGAGGCGTGGACTGTCCGACCCATCAGTGGACGATGGCAGCCTCATGGAACAGCTTGCCTGTGACCCCCACCTCAGACTCCTGACTCTCAAAGCATAAAGGGGAAACATCCTAAAGACACACTGCCATGAATCCTACTCAAAATACTCCTCTCTCTTTGGTATGGTTTATGTCTAGTTGTCCCCCCAAAGCCTCATGCAATCATGGGGCGGAGACTTCTAGAGTCTGAGACTTGACTCATGATCCACTGGGATTATGTGTTTTAGTACTGTGGGAACTATGGGTCTGAGTCCTTCAGGGATTATGAGTGTGGCCGAAGGGGATAGGCTGAGGCAGAGAGCCTAAATGTGATATATAAAAAGAGAGACAGAGACAGAGAGACAGACGCTCACTGTTGCTCTCTGCTCCCTGGTTATTCCACTGCCTCTGTCACCATTGTTGCTGTTCTGCTGCCATGAACTGCTGCTCTCTGCATTATGCCTCTCTGCCTTGGATCTAGCTGACTATGGACTGAAACTTCCAGTAACTATGCGCTAAATAAACCTTTCCTTCCTTCATTTTGGGCATTGGGTATTTGTCCCAGCAACGAGGGAAGCATAACTCAGACACTCTTCAAATCCCCTTAACCCATCATGGTTGTCACTTCCTGAAGCACTTCCACGAGTCTTTTTGCCTTAGTATCTTTATAATGGGCGACCACAGGCACAGAGACTGCTGTAGCAGAGTGCCAGCCACCACAAGAGCCAGCTGGTAAAGAGTGACAGAGTATTCTAATCCTGTTCAGCACATCTGCCCCCAGTCAGCTCCTGGCTCTGCCCCAAAGTCAACATGACCATCAGGGGTAAAAGCTCTGAACTGACTGAGGGCATCATCAAGCCACCATAGCACGACTGAAGGACTTCACAAAAGAAGTCTTCCAGAGCCACTTGAGAAAAGAGCAGAAGCCACAGCAATGTGTCATCTTCTCTAATAATTTTTTTTAAAAAAAATATTTAAACATGCACCATCTTTTCTAACATGCTGCATGTCTGTCCTAATGCTGCCCCATGATCTGCCACATGGCAATCTATACATTA
Source organism: Myocastor coypus (assembly GCA_004027025.1). Lineage (NCBI taxonomy): Eukaryota > Metazoa > Chordata > Mammalia > Rodentia > Myocastoridae > Myocastor > Myocastor coypus. The sequence goes on from PVJA010025087.1 coordinate 3,832, forward strand.
GGCTCCACTAAGAGCACTACGTTTTCTTTGTTTATTTACTGTCTTTTTGAGACAGGGTCTCACTATGCAGTTTAGGCTGGCCTTGAGCTCACACTCTGCCCAGGCTGGTCTCAAGCTCGCCCATGATCCTCCTGCCTCAGCCTCATGAGGGCTGGGATTACAGGTGTGTGCCACCACACCTGGTCTGAGTGATATTTTTAAAGAAGAGGAAATGCTTACAGGCTGTCAAAGAAGAGGACATTTCTGAAGGACACGGTTGTGTGAGGTGCTAGAAGGATGACCAACTAAGAATCAGGCGGAGAGGCAAGAAAGTGTCTGATCAATGTGTGGGCAATGTGCAGTGCCCTGTTGTTGTTCGGGTGGAAAAGAGGTTTGTGTTCAGAGTTGGTGAGTCACCTCTGGAAGGTGACTGACTATATCCGCTCTGACTCCCCCATGCCCTGATTCATGGGCACATTCATCATCTGACGGAAGCTGATGGAGACTGAAGAGGTGAGACCTAGTGGGAGGCAGAAGGTTGCAGAAGTCCACCCTTGGGGTCCATGTCCTTTGCTTCGTCCCTTCTCTCAGGCTCACTGTCTCTCTGCTTGCTGGCCACCATGCTCTGAGGAATTTTCCATCCTCCCAATACAGTGGATTATTTCCTCATTGGCCCAGAAACAATGCAGCCATTGTGACCATGGACTGAACCCTCTGGAATCAGGAGCTAAAATTAAGCATTCTTCCTTCAAAGTGTATTTCGCAGGCATCTTGTCACAGGCCAGGAAAGCCGATGTGTTTATCTACGTAGACTGAGGCAATGAAAAGCCTGTAGGATCCCACAGCAGAGGACAGTGATCAGTAATGAGATTCCCCACAAGTGGGCACAATAGAGATGAAAAAGCCACATAAAACAAGAAGCAATCTCAAAAGAACGCCTTCTGAGAGGCTCCAGAGGAGGAAACAAGCAGCTACACTAGAGCACAGAGAAAGCCTTCTGGGAGGCTGCGGCAGGAAGATTTCAAGTTCAGGCCTAGACTGGACAACTTAGAGAGTTAACCAGGTGCCGTCTCAAAACATAAAAGTAAAAAGGCCAGGTTGTACAGCTGAGTAAAAAACAAAAGGTAGGAATGAAGAGGGAAGAGATGGAGAGCATATACAGGCCCACCCACTGAATCCTGGCCTGTCGCAGCTGCCTGTCAGAGCCTGGGTTTCCACACACTGGCCTGGCCTCTTAATCGGCCTAAGGTCAGTCACAAGCTTCAGGACAAAACTCCGGGGGGACAAGTTTTTGGCCAAAGCTCCACTACTCATGCATATAACAGACTGCTCTGGTACATCAGACACTATACTACAGTATTAATGCCATAAATATCATGGGTGTGATAGACATAAAATTATAGCAAATATGGAAAACTTGTTTCATCTAAAATCAGCCCAACTACACGACCTGGATCCACATTACAAAGTCAAATAGTAGTAGTGACGACAACAACAATAACAATAATAATAGAAGCATTATGGCAGTAACATATGGAAGATTTGAGAGACAATCCTTTGCCATGGCAATAGGCCCAAGAAGGAAAGCTCTGAGGAACAATATCCGTAATATCAATCTCATGTGCTCACTCTATGCAACCAGAGGAAATAAAACGGCAGAACATCAGTGCAGACTCGAAAACCACCTCAGACATGGGCCCTGTGTGGGTTCTCTGGGGTGTGGAAGCTGTCGAGTCACTAAAGACTATAGAACCTGCAGCTCTTAGTAAAGGTAGCTGCAGTCACTCTACTGAGACTTGGGCAGGAAAAGTGACACAAGGGTCCAGCCCTCTGGCACACGGCCTTTGGCTTACAGAAGGCCTAAGGGACTGAAAGAGAAGCACTATGATGCCAACAAGGTGAAGGGAGCATGTTTGGCCTTTCCTTTCTGCTTACGGACAGGCAGGGGCCATGAGAGGCAGGCCTTTAGTCTACAATCAATGTGAAGCAAGGGAGCCTGGCACTGAGGAAAATAAAGCTAGGCAACAAAGTTGAGATTTGATCAGGACTAACGTCTAGATTTACTAAGAGAATATCGTGGTCCAGCCCAAGAGCGGTCCACCTGTGCATGCACATAGCTCCTTAAGCGATTCTGTCACTTAGTCCACTCGGTGGATGGCAAAGGTCAGTGCATGAAGAACGCGCTCCTCTGTCTTTCACACGTCCCTGTGGAATGCTGAGCAGCCACACATCCTGTGAGGGTAAAGTGCTCAGTACCTAGCTTTGGGGTCTAGTGCGTCAGGCTCCTGGGATCAGATAAGGAAGGGCCTGGCAAGCAGCCTGATGTTGGCAGCTCCAGAAGCTGAGCACCCTTCTAGCTTCACAGGCAAGGGAGGTAGACACATTCGCTCATGAAAGTTGGACAGGATGAATTCACAGAAATACAGGCATCTGTTGAGGAAACAGTGAAGCCTGCCAAAGGAAGTGTACAAGTAAACAAGAGGGCAGAGTGGACAGGGCCCCTCCTCTCCTGCCCCTCTTCCTTTCCCTGCCCATCCCCCTTCCTTAAAGTTGTAAAACAAAACCTCTATTCTCCCTGGCCCAGGCATGGGAGCTGTACGTCATTTTCCTTCCCTGGGCCTTGGCTTCACTGACGGTGATACAGAAATATACTCCCTCTCTGTGCCGACTGTCAAGCAGATGATGAGAGGTGCCTACCTCCATGGTCCCCAGCGCAGGTTTGCAAGCCCCATGCTGCGGGACGAGGAGCCTCCTTGAATTTTATTTGTGGCTCAAGTTCCAGGTCCCCCACTGTCCTCCCAGCTCTGGCAGAGGCACTTGCCCTGTCACTCTGTGCTGGTCTCCTCTGCTGATCAGGAAACACGCTACTGTTGTCCAGGTTTTGCTTTCTGCTCAACTCTCTTCTCTTATTTCTGTCTCCATGGCCAGAAATCTGTCCTGAGCACTTCATGGGCCCCAACACTCCCAGCCCAAGGAGGCATGAAGATGCACAGAGGTCCTCATAAGGACTCTGTCCTTGCCTGTGGCCCCACAGGCCCGGGCTACATAGCAGCCATTGCCAAAATTTATTTTCAAACTTTTTAGAGGTTATACACTTAGGTTTCGTTGCCCCAGTTACTAGGCCTGTGTGTGTGAATGAAATCTCCCCATCCCATCTCATCTGCCCACGGTGACGTGGTTGGTTCAGAGGCCTGAGTACAATCTCCTGAGACCTCTGCCGATCTCCAGTTGCCTCTGCTGCAAAGCTCAACCAGCAGTTCCCCAGTCACCACCTCCTCTACTGCCATCTCTCTTCTCTGACCAACACAGGTAGTGTAAGCCCCTGAAAAGAGATTAAGCAGGGGCTGAGTCCTCTACCTAACAAGTCCCACAAACTGCAATGGGCTGGGGACATTCACAGGAGGTGAAATGTCCCCAGGTCCTTCCCCCACCGGGACCCCCTCTCCACTTCACCTCTCAGGGACCATTTCTGCCAGTTCCCAGACAAGGACACCATTCACACACACAGCCATATTTTGCCTGGAAAAGAGAAACCAAATAGTAGGAAAGGGCCCTCCCTTCACGTGCAGGAGAAAGTCTACTCTGAGGCTCCCCTCTCGCAGCAAGACAGCTGCGTGGCAGCCTCTTGCCCTCTTTTTCCTCCACAGGAAGGCCGACAAGATTAAAGTTCTGTGCTTTTCCTTGCCACTTGGAACTTCTACTGAGGTGATTAGCAGCCTCTTAAACAAGAGCGATCTTCCACTCACTACAGATCTGGCTACAGACATGTGATCCAAATTTCAAAGAAACATGTATTCATTGTCCCCTGTCCTTGAGAAACTTGGAAGTTGCAGACCAAGTGATGGAAAAGCTAATGAACGGTAAAAGAAGGATTAGAGGGTGACCAGCGCACATTCTTCAAGTGACATAATTTACTGAGTAAGGGCTTTTCCTCATGTAATTAAGAGCCAGGGAAAACACAGCTCCAGAAACTTTCATCAGTCACCAGTGAGGGAAGAGCAGCGGGCCATTCCTAAGTGGGGCAGCAGCCTCTGCAGCCCAGCAAGTTCTCATGGCAAAGAGCAGTCGATGCGAGCTTCCGCCGAAGCCTCCCCACCTCCCTGCACTGACCATTCCTCCTCTACGTCCTGGCTTGCTGCTCACTGAGTTCAATTCCCAGTCCCACAAAATTAAATAAATAAATAAATAAATACATAAATAAATGGAACAAATTCCCACATCCAGACAGAAGGCTCACAAAGAAATTCCTGGCCTCTGCCCCTTAATCCACACATAAGAACTCATCAACCCAGCAGGTTGATAATCCTGTCCTTTCCCACAAAGCCCTAGGGAAGGACAAAGGGAAGGCCAGTGCGATGACCACACAGTCTGAATTTCACTCTGGCCTCTCTTTCTTCCCATCCACTAGAGGTTTAGGAAGAACAGTGATGAGACTCCACATTTACTTTTTCAATAACACTCTTAGCCAAATCACTGTTGTTTTGTTTGTTTGTTGTACTAGGGATCGAACTTAGGACCTTACACTTTGTCAGGCAGGTGTTTAAGCCACTGAGCTACTTCCTTGGCCCGTAAAATGTTGAATGTTCAGTCTTTTAACCTCTCTTAGCTATACTCCATTCATCCCCGTCACCTATTTCTATTGGTTGTGAATATACAAAGTCCCCTACTTAGGTGCATTTGATTTAGGAACTTCTACAGATAGGAATGGAACTCACATTATGCTTATTCGTAGAGGTGAGCAAATCGCAGAAGTCACTCCCAGGTCTGCCCGACACTGTCAGGCATGTGCTGCTGTGAGCTCATGGGACAGTGTGACTCTGTAGAGCAGTGCACTGCTCAGGCAACACCCAGGACGTCCAGAAGCAGGAGGAAAAGCAATGCCCCACATCCAGTTGCTGTACTGTACTAACTCATCATTTTAGGGTAAACGTGAAAGTCAAAATAGTTTACTTACTCTGTGTGTGTGTGTGTGTGTGTGTGTGTGTGTGCGCGCGCGCGCGCGCGTGCGCATGCGTGTTTTATGCTTTACGTTGGGTATCTGTGTCAAAAGCATGTAAGCCTAACTCTCCCACACATATAAATGAATCCTAGTTACTTACAAAGGTTCTCCCAGTCTGGAACTTGTTTGTAAGTCAGGGACTTACTGTTACAGAACTCACACCACATTTCCTGTTAATTTCTAGAAGCCTTTCTCCCTGACACATGTGACATACACATGAGAGCCATAAAGCAGTAACAATAATACAGAAAACAGTATTAAGTACTCATTGAATACTTGGTTTAGAGAGCTTCATATGTTATTTCAATAAATCTTCCCGGAACCCCTACAATGTTGGGATGCTGTTTGAGCGTTTTGTTCATATACGTGATTACCGGGTCTACTCCTCTTTGTCCTCCCTCCATGTACAGAGTATCCTGACAGTTCAGACGCACATACACAAACCACACCATGGTGCTCGCCGACTACCTCAGTCCAAATTCCAGCCTACTCATAGCGCTGCCTCTTATGGAAGCTGGGGATTTGGAATTCTGGCCAAATGCTTTTTCTTTTTTTTGGTATTTTTTTTTAGGGAAGGACCTATAGGGCGTGGTACTTAGGGTCTCACTACTAGATCAGACTCACAGTGATCTAGCTATTTACGGCCTCCCAAGTGCTGCGATTATAGGTGCGTGCCACCATACCCAGTCTCGTCAAATGTTTTCTTCTTGGAAATATTCTAAAAATGCTGTGTGTGTGTGTGTGTGTGTGTGTGTGTGTGTGCGTGCGCGCGCACGCTCACATAGCTACACTGAAAATCAGAGAAATAGCCCTCATCTGAAGAAACTACCTCCAGAACACCAACTATTGCAAAGAGCTCTGCAGAGCACACAGCACCAGTGAGCACTCTAGATTCCAGCTCCTGGTACCATTAATGCTTGAGTCTGTGGCCTTCTCAGAGATTTCTCTTTTGCTTTTCTTCTCTCCCTGTTTTAAGACACGGACATATGAGCATGCTTGCTGGCTACCACGTGCAGGGCACCTTGATTTGTGTGAATGTTTTCATTAAGTGCCAACTAACTTTTGATGTCCAGTGATCTTATTTGAGGACTCCCGGTAGAATTAGAGCCCCGCTGAGCATAGCTTACCACCACCTGGAGGCAGAGGCTGTGGAAATACCCTAGACCAGGAGAGCTGTGTCTACACAGTCCCAACAACAAGCAAGTGAGAAAGGTCCTGAGTCTTCATTAGTCTAAGATAATTATGTAATTATTCATCCAAATAAAACCTAGATTAGTGAGCCTTAGAAACTAGCATTACTTTGCTGGCTAAATGTCAAAAATAAATTAATTCATAAGTCAGTAAATATGGAGATTCACCAGTAAGAAACACCATACGTGTCAGATGCAGTCACCTGGGACATCAACCTGAGACAGGAAAAGAGCCTTAGCTTGACTGGGCTGGCTGGATGCAGGCCTTGGCTACGCCACTCTAGTACTCTGGGAACTTGGAAATGGTGTCTCTGCAAGACTAAAGTTCCTAAAAATAAAATAGGACTAAGATCAACTATCACAGAGCTGGGGAAGATAGTAAGGAGTCTAAGCGCCTGCCTGGCAAGCACAAACACCTGAGTTTGATCCTTAGTACCACATGCCATTCTGAACCTGCACCATGGTGGCCATTGAAACCGGACATAGTGGTACATGCCTGCAATCTCAGCTCTGGGAAGGTTGAGACAGGAGGATCACTATGACTCTGAGTTAGATAGTGAAACCCTGTATCGAGTAAGCAAACAAAGAAAAAGAAGTTAAAAAGATCAATTCTCAAAAAGTAAGGATCATGTGATTCTCAAGGTGCAGTAGATGCTTCGACCTCCTTCATTTCTGGGCGATGTCAAGGTACCACCACTCACCCGAATATTCCAAAGCTGAAGTTCTTACAGGATAAACAATTCCCAGCTCAACAGAGCCCCAGGTCAGTTGTCTAGACTACAAACTCAGTGACCCCCCCCCCAAGTGCCTCACAATTCACTTTGAATTGGCCACAGCGATCTAACGCTATGTGCCTAGCACTTTTCCCTGAGGAACTGCAGATGGAAATGACTGCTTGGCTCCTGTTCTGGTTTGTATGTATTTGTCACCTTGAAAGCCTTATGCAGTCATGGGGGGGGGGGCTTCTACAGTTTATGAGTAATTCATGATCCAGTGCTGGGATTATGGGAGTGAGTGCTACATGTGCCCTGAGGTGGGCCATCTGCATACAATATAAGCGAGGGAGAGGGGTTGGCTAGCTGCTACAGCTTGGGCTCTTTGCTGTGTTCCGCTGCCATGAATGACCATGTACTGCTCTGCCTTGGAGCCAGCTGAGTATGGACTGAGACCTCCATTATGAAGTAAATCAGTTTTCCCTTCCTTAAGTTTGACTGTTGGGTATTTTGTCCCAGCAAGAAAAGAAAAGTAACTGAGACAGATAGTATCTGAAGAAAAGGAAAAGATGTATACAGTTATGCAGCAGAAAATACCTCCCCCCAGCTAGTGTGTTAGTTGCCCAGGTAATAGTTCTGGTTACAGTTCCCGTTACTCCTGTCTGCTAGAAAGGACTGGCCACCATGATGCATGCCATAAAAACCAAAGACAACCAGGTCTGCTTCTTGCTTGCAATCGCATGAAAAGCTCCCTCCTTGTGCCTGGGGGGGCCTGGTCATTTGGGACTGATCCTGATCAGTGCCCATGCCCACGGATGTAAAGAAGTCTACCACCAAATCCTGGGTGCTATTTCGGTGTTTCTGGCCACCACGGCATCTTTTAACTTCATAAAAGCCCTCAGACGGGATTAAAATATTCCAGCCAAAAGGAGCACATGAAATTAAAAACACGTAAGAAAATTCACAAGCAAATTCAACTGGGTTTCACTTTAACACACTATGCTCTCAAAATTAAATATAACCAACAAAAACAATTGTGTCTATGGCTGTAGCATTCACGTGGGTGGCAGCTTGCTTTGCTTATACTGATCAGCCAAAAAGCCCTCTTCCATCTGGTCCCGTATCCGGCATTACACACATCTCTTGAAGTTATTCAAATATTTCATGTGTGAAAAAAAGAGAGGTTATTTTACGTAGGCCAATTTGGAAGGAGTCAAGTGCTAAATATGCTGCAGAGCTCCTATTTAACCCAAGAAAACCGACATTTCTTTTCAGCCTGCCAGTTAAATGCCTACTCCGCGTCTTGATTCATTCACCCACTTCTACAAATGTTGGCACGGAATGACATTTTGTCAAGGAGCTAACCCGCAAATCTCTGGTGGGAAGAGAAGGGTCCAACCACGACAGGCATCTCAATCTCTGTGGCATTTTCGTGAAATTGAGGCACAAAAGAAACCCTCAGTAGTCGGGGGTGGTGACCCACACCTGTACTCCCAGCACTTGGGAGGCTGTGGTAGGATTTGTTGCCAAGTTCGAAACCAGCCTAGGCTACCAAAGTGAGCTCAAGGGCAGCCTGAACTAGATAGCGAGACCCTGTCTCAAAAATAAATAAATAAATAAATAAAATAAGAAACTCTCAGAGCCAATGACACAGCTCAGCAGCCTAAGCACCTATTTAGGTAAGCACAGAGCCCAGGGTTCGATCCCAGGTCCTGCATGTCCCGCTGACTCCAACCCCGAGCATACAGAGCTGGCCACCAAGACCAGGCAGCCTATAACCTCAACACTGGGAGGCTGAAAACAGGAGGATCACCATGAGTCCACAGTGGGACCATGTACCAAATACCTAAATGAAAAAAGCTCCAAACCAAGCCAGCTAAGATAGACAACATAAATATTTTTATACTGTAATTCCATACAGTTATATGACAAGAAGCTGTCCATTTCCATGATAGAGGATGTGAAGACTGCATGACCCATATCCTATTCAAGCCAACTGGGGTAACCTGGAGTTATATAAAACACCAAAATTTTGTGCATTCAAAGTATGCTGAGGTCCAGTTTCTTTTTTTTTTTTTTTTTTTTGTCTTTTTGAGACAGGGTCTCGCTATGCAGTTGAGGCTGGTCCTGAGCTCACTTTTGTAGCCCAGGCTGGTCTCAAACTCACACCAATCCTCCTGCCTCCCGAGTGCTGGGATTACAGGTGTGAGCCACCACACCCGACAACCGGAGAAAGTCTTCTAAAACTGCATATACCGGCTTGTACAGCTGCATACGCTAATGTCCAGGATCTACACACTAGTCATCCGTCTCTATTTTCCAAGTTATACATAAAAGTGTGCAAATGACCAAACACCAAGTTCTTCCTAGAACAGATCCATGGCCTGATCACACACCAGCAGGAAGCCGCATCTGGCCTGACCATGCAGAAGCCACACTTCTCACAGCTGACCAAAGAGAGAAGCCATAAAAAAAAAAAAGCATTTGGAGGACCCTGTGGGGGAAGCAGCATGAGGGACTCACAAGTCCCCAACATGATTTCTTTTATTTATTTATTTATTTTTAATGATTTCTTTTAAACTTTTTTTTTTTTTTTTAAAGTTTCAGTAGTTAATCTGTATATGTTAAGAAGTGCACAAAACATAGTACAGACCAGGTGTTATGGTATGAGTCACGATGCGGCGGCCAGAAATATCACACTGAAGCACTCAGGCAAAGACAACTCTCCCCTGAGCAGAGTCAGAGCTGTCCTGCTGTTGCACAGGCGACACCACACCTCCCGCCCCTCTCTCCAGTATCCCACTTCAGCGAGCACCTGCGGCCTCTTTGCTGCTCCTCCAGACCCTCCGAGCTCTGCCCCGGCTGGAAGACACTTCCCGCTGTTCTCAGAGCTCCCTCTTCCACCATCTTCAAGTGCAAGTGTCCACTTCAATGCCCGCTTCTTTCTCAGTTTGTAATTTCGGTGCCTTCACGTGCACTTTCTCCTGTTCAGCGCGTCCTTTTTTATTCGCAGCACCTTACTATGTTGCATTTTATAAAAAGCTGTATGTAATTCACGAAGTCTGTTGCTTGACATCTGCTTTCCCTGCGGATGTCAAATGACAAAAGTTCCAAGACAGCAGAGGTCCCATGCCATTTTGTTCACTGTATCCCAAGGAAAACATTTCCTGGCCCTCAAATATTTACTCTGTGTGTGTGTGTGTGTGTGTGTGTGTGTGTGTGTATCTACACACACGCACACACCAGGGCCCTGCACATGCTCTGCTGAGCTAGACACCAGGCCCTCAAATATTTGCAGAATGAATAACAGAAGCTCCAGAAGAAGAAATGCCATCGCACAGCACAGCTTCCTGGGGCTCCACTAAGACAAAGCACAAGGTCTAGACATTCCCATCTCCCAGGAGACAGACTCTGTGCTACAATAAAGGATCTGGACAGTGTCCCCAGGCAGATGATGGCCATCAAGTTTCAGCAGAGCAATGAGATGAGGACAGACCAGGGCAGGACACATGCGTAATACATTTCCCAAGACAGTCAACTGTACCCTCTTCAATTGGCGGTGCAGGCTGTCAACTCTGGCAGCTACCGGAATCTCTCAGCCACCCCATCACCATGTGGGTGGTGAGCTGGTGCCCTGCTAAGACTTGCATGGACTCCTACATTCCAGGGAACAGAGCTGCTTGCCTGCGGGCAAGGCCTGTGTGCCAAGGCATCACCCAGGTTCACAGAACATCTGAAAACCTTTGGCCTCAGGCCCAGCCCGGCCCACTGCTGAGTCAGCTCTGACCAGACCTGGGCTCAGAATGGGTACTACACCCTCCCCCGTGTGACCCAGATTCACTTCTGCTACCCTGGATCTCCCGCACACCATGATCCAAGGAACCTCACAGTGTTTTCAGACCTTCATAAACTCTCTCCCCTATCATTGTAAATACGCTTTGCATCCTCTGGTACAGTGTAGCGCGTGAGGGCATAGTCTCTACACTACAGCAAGCTTGCTCAGCCACCTATTAGTTGTATGACCTATCTAGGCCCTTCCATCTCAGAACCATAGCAATCATTATTTCTAAGCACAGAGTAGGAAAACTGAAGACAAAACGCAGGGCTTGTGGGATGATGAATACAGAAAACACTCAAGGTATTTCTCTCATAAAGAAAATAGATAAACGATGGAATGGCAGATGAACCTTAGATGATTACGTTATGGGAAGGCACAGAACGTCTTCACACACACGGTATGGCTTTGCTTCTAGGATGTGCCCAAAGTAGGCAAACTCGGGGATTCAGAAACCACATGAGTGGCCACCACGGGTTGTGGCCCAGGGTGGTTGTGGAGGGGAAGGAAACAATGGAAAGTGACTACCATCAAGTGTGGGAATTTCTCTTAGGGCAATGAAAATATTCTGCAACCGCGATCAATGAAGAAACTGATGGAAAATTCTATAAACGTACTACATCCTAAACGTACAAATCAAGGTATTAGCTGTTCTCCAAGCTACCGCAGAACAGTGCGAGTCTCGCTGCAGGATTCCCAGAAATGCAAGACCAGCTAGACATCAAATAAACTCAAGCCAATGACACATGTGATGTGCAGCCAGAATTTTCTAGGAAATGCCAACAAAGGCTTGAACAACCGGGCACCTTCGAGAAATGACTGGCCAACTTGGGCAAAGTTTTACACTCCCCCACTTCCCCAGGGGGCAGCTGGAGGAGTGCCAGGGTACACAGATTCACTGTGGCTGGGTTGAGGGAGGACTTGCCAATAGGGGAGGTGATCAGAGTTGAACAGGGACCAACCAGTCACGAGGGGAGGAGAAGCCTCCTTCAGTAGAGCCTGTAATCCAAGGTGGTGGTTAGCATGTGAGGCACTACAGATGCAGCCTCTGCCATCAACTGGATGGCTACAGAAAGGAACTGGAAAGGAGGGACGCAAGTGACAGCACCACAGAAACAAACAGGCTCTTCGCACGTGGAAGCAACAGTTTCTCTGCTTGAATTAGTAGCCAGCAAAGAATTCTTTAAATACAGTCCAGCGCTGGGCTGAAGCATCCCAACCCTGCCCCATACTGGTGGTCTGCAGGTCATTTTTTTTTTTAAACAAAAGGTTTAAAGGAAGAGGAACCAGAAGGGAGGGCAGGGGCGGGGGGTACAGTTGTCAATTAAGAAAAGCAAAACCACTTCTTTTTTTGATGACACAGATTCACAGAGTGATTTTCTTCCTTGTATTTCCTGGAACATAAAAGCTATAGAGAAAATCTGAAACAACTGGGAACAGAAGTCAATGTCCACATGCCACGAGAGGTGACACAGTTCAGAGGTAGATGTCTGCTGAAAGCTGGTAAAGCCAGGGAAAATCCTCAGACAGTGCCAGCACAGACCCCTGGGTAACGGTTCCAGCCACTTCAATGATGAGGTCCCTATCTTCTGTCCACAGTGATGTCACTGCACTTCCAAGTCAACTCAGATTTGCCTGCCCTAAATTCATGACCATCCAGGGGCCCAGATGCTTCAAAGGGCTTTTCAAAGGGCCCATCATCTTTGATTTCTTTCAGTTCTTCTCTTTCCCATTATCACTGTCCTGAATCAAGTGTCTTTCATCTCCGTCCCTCTGAGGCCACTGTGGTCACCCTTGGCCTGGCTTATCTCTAGTACACAGACTCTCTGATTCCTCCTCAGCCCAGCCCCGGCATGATAGACAGTGGGGTGTATGCACCTCCTTAGCACGGCCTTTCCGACCCACCACGCCCCCATCACGTGACCCTCCCAGGCACTCCTCTCACTTGCGGAACCACGCCCCCATCACGTGACCCTCCCAGGCACTCCTCTCACTTGCGGAACCACGCCGCCATCACTTGACCCTCCCAGGAGCTCCTCTCACTTGCGGCTTCCTCGTTCCACCTCGCGACACCTCCTAGCAACCATGCTGTGGCATGAGCAGGACCCTGGTAGAACTTTCCATTCTCTTCTCTACAAGGCACTTTGGTCACATGTGCCTTGTCACACTAAGGTGGCATTTAACACAACGTGACTTTTATCACGTGACACCTGAGGTGTTTGCAGCAGACGTAACCGTGTCTTCTCTACAGGGACAAAGACACGGGGCACCTCTGGTGGGGCAAACTAGGAATGATAACAGCGTGGGTGTTCCACTCTGAGCGTCTCTCAATGAATACACACTGACTACATACACGAATGAAGGAGCCCAAAAGACAATAACTGCAAGTCTGTATTTTGCACTATGGGACACACCTGCTATACATTTCGGAGTTATTTTTTTGTCTTATCAACAAATAAACTACGATCTTAAATTTCCAGATAAGCAGAACAGAGTCGTAGCTGTGCCAGCGTTGAATTCTGGATCTGTTGACTCCAGATCACATTCTTCTCAGCACTAACCTGCTCTTGCCCCTACCCTTGCTCCTTCTCTACCCTTTTTTTTTTAAAACTTTTGTTTGTTTGTTTATTTATTTATTTTTATGGCCGATTCAGCCTGCCCTGAGGGCAGGGCTGGCGCAGCATGTGATGCCGGGGATTGAACCGCGGTCCCTGCAGCCGCCCAAGCTTTCCTAAGCAGGTGCTTTAGACCACTAACCCATCCTGCCGGGCCCCTTCTCTACCTTTCCACTTAGAAGACATGGAAGCTCCAGAGGAGCCGCACATCGAGACAAAGGTGTACCAGGAGCCCCACATGCTGTGATGTTTCCAGGGCTCCAATTAAGGGAGATCTGGGGGTTCCCTGACTGTGCTCCAAGCAGGCACTGCCCTGGCCCCTGAGCCAGCAGAGAGGTGGCAGGCACAGACTTTGTCCTCTCCACCTATACCCAGCCCCACTTCTCTCTAACCTTGTGACCCGGATCAAGGGCTTTTCACACCATGAATCTGCCTCCTCATGTGGCCGATGAGACTCTGAGGCCCCTCTCACAGGACTGCTAGAAGCCATGAGGAAACACAGGCAGAACTGGACTAGAATCCATGAAGGAAGAGACTGTGTATCTTTTCTGCAGCTCTACCCCAGCACCTGGCAAAGTACTTGGTTCATCTTCTAAGGTTCGGACAGCAATTTCCTGAGTGTTTAACTTCACTAGTAATAATCTTCTGTCTGCTTGAGACCTACACGTCACACTGATTAAAAAAGAAAAATGAGAATGACACTATTATTAATATCCTGAAACATAAACCAACAACAACAATAACAGACTATAGCAAGGAAACAAGAAGCACCTGCCTTGCTTCACAGCTGCTGGGACTATCTGCTCTACACAGTGGAAGAGACTTAAAGGAAGAAGAAAGGCAAAAGGAGTGAACAGTTTAAGAAAGCTAACTGATAGCCTCAACACCTAATCAAAAGAAGGGGCTTTGAAATATAAATTGAAAGATCTACAGTAAGAGAAGCAACTGAAAGCCCACATTAAACCATCTCAGCAATTTGTGGGAGAAGGGGTATTCTGAAATGCCATAATGTAGGAACAAAGAACACAGCATTTTTATCTGTCTCCCGAACAATGAAGTGAACCTGCCAATTCTGTGTGGAAGATGGGCTTTAAGGAACTGCAGTGGACACGTCAAGTCGGGGGAGTGCTGAGAGCCGGTCAGAATTCATTAGACGCCACCGGAGGACAGGCTGCCACAGACTTCTCAAAAGGCATCTGCAGCTCAGCCGGAAGGAGCCCCAAGCTGCCCACAGCTGCTGGCTGGAGCCTGGTAGGGAAGCCACTCTGATTAACCCTTCTAGAGGGTACGCTTTCTCAGCGTCTGGGAGTCTTCCACAAAATTAAGGAAATGAAGCTAAGAAACAGCACCGGTTGCTGGTGAGCTGGATGTGTGACGCATCCTGATTTTTCCTTTCACCCAGAGAAGCAATGCTTCACCCCGGGGCCGTTGCTTGTCTGCCACATGGGAAAAGGGGGTGAATTCATCATACGTGGAATTCAGTTTGTCCATCCACGATCAAGCAAAACCACTGAGGTTCAAAGCAGCCTTGGAGACCTATAATCAAAAGGTCAGGTCAATGTGGTTTTACGCATATGCCGTGGGCAAAAAGGACCTAGGGAGGGAGAAACACTCTTGCCTCCCACCCTCTGTCTCCCCTCCATTATGACGCTGCTTCGTGGCAGAGCTCCAGACCCCGAGCCAAAAGCAAGATCTACCACATTCTCACCTCCCCAAGTCACAGGCCCGCCATTTGAAAGGCACAACACATAACTTCATACTCCAAGTTCCAGCTCAACCTAAGAAGACCAAGGTGTTCAAACAGATGGGAAAGCATGCTGTGGAGGGTTTCACAGACAGGATCATTTCTCCAATACCTTGTGAGCTTCTAGAGGTCAGAACTCACTTATGCCACTAGGGTCTTGCCAGGATCTAATACACATATCTAAGGATAGAGAGATTATGGCCTCTGAATCAACAAGCTCAGCCTAGTCCTCTGTCACAGGTATCAAGGGGACAAGCTATGTTCCCAGACCTGTCTTGACTGCTCACAATCTAGTTGGGGGGCTTTTTGTTTATTTGCTTTTGTTTTTTCTTTCTTAGTATCAGGAATTGAACTCAGCACCTCACGCTTGCTGGACAGGGCCTTATGCTATATATGTATCTCTGGTCCTTCACAGTTTAGTTGGATTATATTTTTTTCCTGGATCCTTTAGCGAGAGAGATAGTATAGGTGCCACTTACTGGGTACAGATCACGAACATAAACAATTGAACAAGCTACAGATTGGTATCACGAGCAAAAAATTCCACTGCAACACAGAATGGTAGAACTTTGCAGCCAGGAGAATCATTTGGCATCGGTTACCCCATTTCCCCTATTTTAAGGTTGAAATAGCGGAGGCTTCAGAAGGGACCCATGTGTGCTGGGCTCACATGGCAACTTCAACAGCAAAGCCACCCTGGCCAGCCGGGGCACCGTCACCATGGAGACCAGGGTCCAGAGGGATCTCTGAGCAACAGAAGAAATCGCATTTCACCTCACTGGGGAGAGCAACAGAACAGGCCTCAGCAACACCATTCGTGTCTAAGTCATTTATGAAGCACAGCGAGTTGGAACACTACACACAGCCTTCCTCCTGGAACCTCCTGTTTAAAATTCCAACCTCATCCTTGTTCTGCTACCCGACATCCAACAAGTACATTGTCCCCACTCTCCTGAGTAGGAGGTAAGGGCCACAGGCAGCAGCGATCTGTGTCTGTTTTCCTTGGTGCTTTACCCACTGCACCTAGCTCAGAGCCTCAGGCATGTCGGCAACTCCACAAAATGTGTGTTGAAAAGGATGAACTGAGGCAGGAATCACAGAAGCCTTCAAGAAGACAATGTAGGATTCATCCTTAAACCCTAGACGGAGTGTGGCAAACAGATGGGGTGAGAAGCAGCACCAGAGTCAGACAGTGAGGGTGGAGGAACCCCAGTAAAGAAGTGCTTAGGGCTGGAACAGCACCTATGAGAGAGGTCACCTTGGCCGAAAGCACAGGTTTAAATGAAACCAAAGCAGAAAGTACACCAAAGGGGGCCCAAATGGTTGGCGGTGTGGGTCTTGCACATCCAGAGTACAAGATCCCCACCGCACCTCAGGAGGCCACTCTGTGTCCCAGAACACACCCCAGCCCTGTGAGAAAACAGTGCAGCTGGTCATGGGGACAATTCCTGGAAGCCACTGGGTACAGCATAGGCCTTGGAGCTGTTCTGCACACAGCCACGTGCTTCTGTTGGCCAAAACCTTCACCGCCTTCCTTGCCCTGACCTGGCTCTGCTCCGGCCAGCTCGCAAGGCCACCAGGACCTCCCCAGCTCACCAGAGCAGCATTTTCTATGTTGAATTCCAGCTCACGCCATAAGACTCTGGGCAGAAATTCACCCAGATGTAGAGGGTTCTGCTTTTTGTTTTTAAAGTTATTTTATTTTAATTTTTTTTTTTTTTGTAATATGGCAAAGAATGACCTGGGAAACTAATACATTTCAAAGGGAGAAAAGTCATTAGTATGCATGAAAAATAAAGGCAGTAGAATATTGATTGTGGCAATTTAGGAAAGCTGGCGCAATATGCCTCTCTGATTCATGGAAATGGAAAGAAAATATAGTCTGCATCGCACAGCGAGGATAGACAGCATGGCTTCGGGACACAGCAGTCGCTGACGGTGCATGGAGAGCCTGGTGCCAGCCTGACCCAGGAGCCAGCTCTGCTGCCCAGAGGAAGGGGGCATCGGTGCCAATTCCCAGGAGGCAACGAGGTCTACGGCAGCTTCTCTGTTTTTCTCCCTGATTCCAAGGGCAACAGGGTGTCTCAAGCGATCTAGATGCAGCTAAAACATTCACAGACACTATAGAGGAACTCGAAATTACTACGGGACAGAGTTTCAATACCAACTCCTTTACTTCTCTTCCTTTATTCTGTGAACAAAAAAATTCCTTTATTTTGTTCACAGTATTAAAAAAAATAAATTTTATTTATCTCTGGTAACTATAAGAGATGAGCTAATGTTTCTAAAGTGCTAAGTGGTTTAGACAAAAGAACATTAAACTGGAATATGAAAGGACGAATGGTATGTCTGCTGCTGGTGGATACACAAGTAAACCAGGGTTCACATCTCTTGACTGTTCTGAAACCCAGCTTCCCTTCCTAAGCGCACCTTAGCTATGCTGAATAGATGGT
>PVJA010025088.1:0-31143 GCA_004027025.1 Myocastor coypus
TCTCTCTCTCTCTCTCTCTCTCTCTCTTTCTCTCTTTCTCTATCTCTCTCTCATGTCCTCTACCACTCTTCTAGTTCTGGTTTTCATTTATTCTCTGGTTTTCAAATGAGTCTATAGTACTAGGAAACAATATAGGGCTGCACATCTCGCTGACCCTGCCTGAATCCTGTCCTGGCAGAGCTAAGGAGAGTAGCTGCAGGGTTAGGTGTCAAGGGGAAGAAGAAAAAGAGAAATAAAATAAGCACAGAAGACAATAAGGTATCCATGGAAACCAGTAAGGGGTTGAGTGTCCTCTACATGCAATTCTTTTTGACCCCCACTGTGGAGGAGAAATAAATTCACAGGGGCAGAAAATCCTAATGTCTTCCATTGCCTTTGGCATCTCAAAATATTCAACAGCCAACTAGTAAGTCTTTCCTAAAAAATATTTGGAAAATAGTATGTTTGATGACCTTATAAATGAGTGTCATCATAAAAGTGCACAATTAAACTATAACTTTATTAATTACCATGCCTATATACTTATTTGTTTATGGCATGGAAAGTATTAAGAAAATTTCATAGATATTTCCTAAAAAATAATTAACAAGGGGCAATCAGAGCAAATTTATTAAATACTGAATGCTGTTTAGCTCTTCAGATATTAAATGATTCATTTGTTGATTGATTCATTATAAAATATCTCAAGTGTCTTTTAAGTTACAGCTTATAGAAGCTTAGCTATTAAAAGATTCCAACTGTTTGCACATAAGATTTGAATTGTATCAGGTTCATACCAGAATTTTGTCAGGATCCTTCACTAAGTGTCCTAGTCAGGTGGGTTTTCTGTCTAAGAGCCCAGGAAGCTGGTCAAATAATGGGAAAAAGTAAAAGAAGAGTGGAAGAAGACCAGTAATAAATTTAGCTATTCATACCAGCAAGCAAACCAATCAAGAAAGCTGGACAAGTTGAGAATTGTCCCTGCTGCCTGATTTACAGAAACGTGGAACTTCCGAAAAGTGCCTCCTACTCTGCCTTTTTGTCCTGTAAGACATACAATCTCTAAAATAAAGTCTTCATTCCTGCCTAATGAGCATGACTCAACAAACATTTCCCTGCATACTGTCTGACAAGCTCCCCTAGCTTGTGTGTGGGCTGGGAAGGTAAACAGTCTTACCCTTGTCTCTGGGACATGGCTAAAGAGACGAAGGTTGGTGCCCAGAGTGCACATCACTCACCCATCTCATCTGGAACAACAGTCAGTTGCTTAGAAGAGTTCATTGCTCTGAAGGAAAGCAGATGGGGCAATTGGTGGTTCTCCTTTGACAGCGAAGCCTCGGCATGAAAATGAGTAGAAAAGATGAGGAGAAAACAAATACGTGCGAAGGAGAGGCTCAAAGAACACACCTTGGTCTTCCAGGTGCTAGGTAAGAAGATAATCACTTCTTCAAACAAAATTAAGCCTTTGAGAATCATGTAGACACGCCAGAGGTTTTTTTTTTTTTTTTTTTTCAGCACTGTAGATTGAACCCAGGGTCTTTATGTTAACCTAATACATTTCATATTGACTTTCTGTCCTTGTCTTATCGTCTTCTTCTGCTTCCTCTTCCTCTTCTCTCTCTTTCTCTCACACGTGCACACACACACACACACACACACACACACACACACACACACAAGATCTTGCTAAGTCATTCAGTTTCTCAGGTTAGGCTCAAACCTGTGCTCCACCTTCCTCAGGATTTCAGAGTGTTACAATTACAGACAAGATGCAACCCTTCCCTCATGGGAGTGACGTCAGGTCTCCCTTGTCCCAGTGATGTTCCTCACACAGAGCCTGGCCTCTCCATATTCCTCATTTGGAGACTGGTACTGTTTTCTTCCCACATCTCACCTCCCTCATCCCACTTATACTACTTGCATTTACTGGCTGCCGCCTTCCCCTCCACCCACAGAGCCACGTCTTGGGCTACACTTTAAAGTTCTCACTACTGGAACATTTTCATGCTGGGTCACACAGGTGACAGACACCTGAAGGTCTGGGACAGCAGTGTTAGCAGTCATTTCTAGAGCCTTCGTCTTCCCCCTCCTTCCCTTGCTTGCTCTCTCATCTCAGCATCTCCACCCCATGGTCTCTTTCCTTGGGCTCCTTAAGCCAAATTCTGTTGCTGTAGCATCAGCAGTATACTTTTCATTCTTTAGTTTTCTAACACTTTCCACTTATGTCACTCTGCAGCCCTCATTTTTTCTCTTAATTCTCATAAACAGGGTCAGAGAATTTCCCATGTTGTCACATAAAGCTCAAAGAGAGGTGGGGCATCATCCAGTGTCACTTGATGGGTCAGGCATACTCTGGAGATGGCAAATCCTGACAGCCTGATTTTGCTTGCCGCAAACAGATTTTTTTCCTCCCCTTCTTTCCTGGCCTATTGGCGATAGTGCGGTGGGTTGTTAATGCCGCAATAACAGCAGTGGCACATGGAACTGAGATGATCACAACCAAAAGCAGGACTAAGAATGGACAAGGAAGGCAGAAGGAGCCAGCCTGCTTGGCATGCTCTGGAAGGGGTTCATGGGAGAGCCTTGCCACTGAAGGACAAGGCAGGATGGAAGCCAGAGAAACAAACACCCATCTACAGTCCCTTAGTGCATAACTGAACACTACTTTATCAAAAGCTGGATGTGGGGTTCATGTCTCATTGTCTGGGACAGAAAGAGTATAAATTTGGATGCCATAGATTACCATTGTCACTTGTGTGGAATGTGAGCAGCATATCCCTGGCTTTAGGTCCAGCCTTGAATATCTATGAGCTCTTTTCTACTTCACTGGAGCATGAATATGCTCATACGCTGGCCACGAGCTAGAGTGAACACAGTAATGGAGCTAGCCGTGCTGTGTGCCGTTACTCTGCAGGAGAGAGACTGTGGGTGCTCTGCCTGGCCCTCTCTCACTCAGTCTGTTTTCTGAGACCCCCTCCTGCTCCAGCTTATTTTAATGAATTACTCTATAATTAAAATCAATTTGGGATTTCACTACATTCATTATATATTGTATGATTGAGCACTTTCTGACTTTCTGACAGAGTAACCATTTGAGTTTGAATTGTCTCTCCCCCAAATTCATATCTTGAAGTCATAAACCCAGTGTCTCAGAATGTGACTAACTTTGGAGACAGACTCTTGAAGAGGTGATGAAATCATAAGAAAGCTGGTAGAACAGATGCTCATCCAGTTTGGCATCCTTATAAAGAGTCATCAGGGACACACAAACGTAGAGAATGGGGCAAACTCAGCTATAGCGATAAGGCATTCATCTGCAAGTCAAAGAGAGAGGACACAGGAAAAACCAAACCTCTTAACATCTTGCATTTGGATATCTAGCCACCGAAACAGTGAAAAGAAAAATTTATCTTTTTTTCATTTATGTATTTGGCACAGGATCTTACTACGCAGCTCAGATGTAGAAATCATCCCGTTTTTAGCCTCGCCAGCACTGGGATTACAGATGTGTGCCACCACACCCAGACTCAATTGCTGGCTCA
This sequence comes from Myocastor coypus, assembly GCA_004027025.1. Lineage (NCBI taxonomy): Eukaryota > Metazoa > Chordata > Mammalia > Rodentia > Myocastoridae > Myocastor > Myocastor coypus. The sequence continues at coordinate 3,522 of PVJA010025088.1, forward strand.
GTGTGCCCAGGGGGCAAGGTCAGTATGACTTGCAGGACCTGGAATGAACCCTGGTCCTTGCTCCTTCCAAACCACATGCTTAGTCCACTGAACTTTCTTGCCAGCCTGAAAAAATACATTTCTATTTTTCAAGCCATGCACTCTGCTGTACCTTGCTATAGCAGTTTTAACAAAACTATCCTAAGACCAAAATCTGACTATAGCTCAATTTAGATAAAACTCAACAAATGTAAAATTTTATATAGAAATGATTTATATATCTAGAAATAGCTTAGAAAATGCTTTTCTAATAGAAAATATATTATTTTAGATGAACTGAAGTTTGATGTATATTTCTTAGCCACTTATTCAGGAAATAAGTCACAACCTATTATGAACCATGCATAGTGCTAGGCACCCAGACTGAACAAAATATATAATAAAATATGGGCTGCACGTAGATGACTATCATACAAGAAAAAGTAAAACACTTCCTTGATAACAGAAAACAAAATTATGATTAGAAAAGAAAGAACTCCATTTTCAAGGTCTCCATTTTTCATCTTGTCAAAAAAATTAAAAATAAAAGTTAAAAAAAAAGCATATCAACTAGCCTACATGATGGGGCTGTGCTTACAAAGTTCTTATGAAATAAGGTGATAATCTTAGCTATTATGTGTGTATAACATATCTTACAAATATTTGGCATTTACTTGGTGCTTGACCCTAAGTAAGTACCAAATAAATTTAGCATTTCTGATGATGAGAAGGATAATTTAATTTTTTTGGAAAAACTAATATTGCTATGATATTATTAATGGCTATAATGACCTTTTGTTTAATAAAAATTTCTAAGCCATTCTAAATGTATTTTCATAATATTTATTTTTTGTGTGATTAAATTTTTTTTTTTCCTTTTGAAATTAAAAGACAGAAAACTGAAGACCTGGCTCACTAAATAAATAGACAAAACACATATAAAAAATAGAAATTCAGGAAGCATTGTGTCCATGTAATGCTAAATATTCAAAGAAAATCAAATTTTAGAAAAGTCAGAAATCTAATTTGAGGGGACTGGGAATATAGCTCAGCAGAGTAAGCACTTGCCTGGCAAGCTCAGGGTCCTGAGTTCAATCCCTGGTACCAGAAAAAAAAAAAAAAGAAATCTAATTTGAGTATATTGTCTCTCAATATCAACACAGAGATATTTGAAAAGTAGTTGTTCTAGGGCTGATGAGATAGCTCAGTGGCATAAATGCCTTCTTGGCTAGCACAAGGTCTTGAGTTCAATCCCCAGTACAAACAAACAAACAAAAGTAGTCTAAACCATATTTTCAATTTTGCTCTCTTCTTTGGAGGTTCATGTTCATGAAGCCAGGGCTGAAGTATGGAGTAAGGAGAATTTGGAATGGATAGAAATTGTATTAAGCATCCTGCAATCTCGAAGAAGACGCTGTTCTTAGGTTCACACACCATTCTGGATTGAGGTGCATGTCACCCGTGGCAAAAACATTTAGCACCTCCTAAGCTTGATTCATCGCTCTTTTTCTCCATCCTATTTATCTGGCTGATACGACAGTGGGGTCAGCTCCTCATCGCATGCCCCATGGCTAGTAGAAACTGGAGAGGTCCCTGATCTTGTGCTTCCAGGGATTTCTCTCCTGATGGAGTTCTGAAGGGACGTGCTCTCTCCCAACTGGGGCTGCTGTGTATTAAGGCAGAGCTCTGTTGCTGGATCATCACCAGCAGACCAAAACGGCTCTGCTGTGGAATGCCAAAAACCCTGTCAGATGGGTGCAGCCAGCAGACAGCTCTGGGGCCACCCTTGACCTAGAGCTCCACCATGGTAATTAATGTTGTAAAGGAGTGAAGTTCAGGGTGCCTTGTACTCACATCCAGCAAAACATCCCCAGGCACTGTTTGATGATCTTGACCTCTGTTAGAACGATAACTGCATTCTTGAAGGGTTAACAAAGCAGTGATAAAGCAGCTCACCGCTGCTGCCTTCTTAGCTCCTCCCTGCCCCAGAAGATTTCCCAAAACCATTTAAAGTAGCGACAGATTCAGGTGGGTCTTCTGGATGGCAGCCTGATCTTTGGCTGTATAAGATTACTTTTCAACAATATAAGATGCGTAAGTGCCTTTTCATCGTATGAGGAAAGCGTGCCCACTGGCAAATGAATCATATTATAAAAATTGATTCTATCCCAAAGGGGAAAAATGTTATTGAAGATCCAATGGCCTGGGATGATACACCATTGATCATTGTAAGAAATACTTCCAGAAACTGTTTTTAATCTTTCCGCCAGAGCATTAGCAATTATTCTTTAGCCCATGGTGAGTAATGACTTGAGTTTCCCAGCTTCTCAATCGATAAAACATTTACCCTACTGCTACAAATGTGCTCTTCGCTTAGACAAGCAGAATTTTTCTTCCAATTATTCTTTTTTTTTTTTTAGTGTGACCTCATAAAATATTTTTAAAGATATTTCAAGTATTTTTTTTTTTAAAGGAAAGGAGCAGTGCTATTCTGCATGATTTTCTTCTTTCTTTTGAGAACTATGTCATGAGGATCTCATAGCTGTTTGGATAACTGAGGCTACTTTCGGTCATGCTTTTTCAAACTGAAGGCAGGATTTGAGCTTTACAAACTGCTACATTTTGAGATTGGGTAAGAATAAATTGCCTCTTTACCCTTTTCTCCTGAAAGTGATTGCTTGAATTTGTTTGAAAATCAACAACAAAATAATGTGACTGAGGAGGCTCAGCTCCTCCACCTTTTCTGCGTGGCTCATAAAATGACAGGGCGGCCATAAAACACATTGGCATCCGGCTAACAAATAATGGTGCAGAAACTAGACAAAAAGACAAATGCTTGGAAGTACACTGGGATGACTGGTAAATTTATGTTCCTCCAAGTTCTCCTTCCCAAAGAATTTATACTCTGGTCCATTTGAGATTACTAACTCAATTCAAGCAGGCGCTGGCAGTACTGCTTCTTGCCATGGTTGCTTTCTACCTGGAGCAGTCTATTTTGGCCTATTTACTAAGTTTGCTAGATTTCTCAAGCAAATCTTCTTACATGAAGATTCATTCTTACTGGGGTTTCTGTATGTTGGTGTGTATGTAATCATGGATCTTTGTTTTGTTTTCTTTTGTTTTAGATTAAGAAAACAGAGTCCAGCATTGACAAGGTCTATTCTATTCTATTCTATTCTATTCTATTCTATTCTATTCTATTCTATTCTATTCTATTCTATTCTATTCTATTCTATTTATTTTCATTTACATATTCAGTACAGGGTCTGACTATGCACCTCAGACTCTAGTGATCCTCCTGTGTTCAGTCTTCCCAGTACAGGGATTACAGGGGTGCGCCATCACACCCTGACCCAGTCATTAGCTCAGCACGTCCAAGGGGCAGGGCTGGCATGGCATGTGGGACCGGGGATTAAACCCTGTTCCTTGTGTATGCCAAAGCAGGCACTTAGTCTGCTAAGCTAACTTGCCAGCCTTAGAAGGTGCATTCTTAATTCTTTCTCCAATCAATGGTTGAATGGTGGTATTCCTATAATGTATGCCCTGAGTTGAGTGTACAAAGTGGAAAGGACATTGACTTTCACCATGCTTAAGATGACTGTGTGAGAATCCAGAGTCCTACTGCTGTGATAAGACCAGTGGAGGAAGGAGTCTCAAACAGCCTTTTGACTCTGAAGTAGAAGTGAGTTATTGGGGGGGATATACAATAATTGTGAAAGACTCTTCACAATATTTCACAATAATTGTGAAAGGAAATTATAGACTTTTAAGTTGTTATTCCTGTCATTTGATTTTGGCCAGAATGAAAGAAGTTGTATTTCACATGCTGGGCACCACTGGGTAGAGTGAATCATGCTAAAATGATGTATTGATTAAATTATCTGCACTAGGTCAGTGGAAAATATCACATCAAGCTAATGATGACAGTTCTTGAGTTAGTCAGGGACAATTGTACTTGAAAACTCTTCAGGATAAAGTCCCTAACCTTCCCTCATGTCTTGAAACCTTCACATACAGTCAATGAATTTGGATTCTTTGATGGTAATACCTCTCTTTATTTTAACTCATGTATTCAGCAAACATTGAGGCCACGGAGGATCAGTTATCTTACTCCACATCTAATCAGCTAAAATTCATATCTAGTCAGCATGACAGCACGTGAAGATTTCTATCTTTATTGCACCCAGAACATCAGAAACAGAGATGTCTTTATACCTTCTCTGTCTCATGAGCATTCCTGACAAAGAGAAAGGCTCTCGGGAGGTGACTTTATGTATTAGGTACAGGGCTTACAGGGTCTCACTATGTCAATCAGACTCACAGTCATTCTGCTGTTTACAGCCTCCCAACTACTGGGACTACAGGTACACCCCCCATCTCAATCACCTTCTCAGTGCACCTCTCCGGGTGGGGCTGGCATGGCATGCTGAGGATCGAACCCCAGCTGCTATGCTCCACTGAAGCAGGTGCTTTAGTCCACTGAGCTATCTGGCCAGCCCCTAGGGAGATGACTTTCTAAGTCATAGTTTTATCCACCACCTCGCTACCACAACACCGCCATTCTCCACTCTGTGATCTTCCTTTACCTTCACTGTGTATGCCTAAGAAATTGTTAAGTGAGAGGCCAAGGAAAGAGAAAAGTGCCTTCACAGCTCATCAGGATTCCTAAATAAAAAGCATTCATCACTCCTCAATCTTGACCCTATGTCTGACACCAAGAGTAGTAGCAGAGATCCAGTGGGGTGTGGCCCTTACTACACAGTGCTCCTGCGAAATACCAGAAGGAATTTACACGTTCTTAAAAGCACTGGGAGTTAATGAATGGTCAGTGTGGCCGCATTCTTTCCTCAAAGGCTTACTCGCTATTGCGTAAATGCCATCTTCATTCATTCCCTCAGTCAGCGCCTCCTGCCGTGATTTTCCTTGCATCGCCCATGAAACGCCATGTTTTCCACTACCACTGTACCTTGTCATGCATCTGCAGACCCCTGGCTCTCCCTTTCTCTCTCTGGCGGGTACATCAAATGTAAGCATTTCTTCCCTCTGCAGCGGGCGTCCTGGGCCACAGGAGCGGGATCAGTGAGTGACATGCTGCTCATGCTGACAGCATGCACTGCGGATTGTATTCTTCTTTTAATAAGCAGAGAAGGTGGGAGAAAAGGCAACAGTCATTAGCGAAAAGTTAGCTGAGGACCGACGTGTGGCACACTTCGCTCCTAAGAAGCCCTTCTGAAGGGAAACCTTTTGTCCCCAGCAGCCATGTAATAGGGTCTCTGAGGACTTGGTGATAATTTGTCTTGACCTTTAGCAAAATGAAAGCTTCCACAATGGTCGGGTCACATATATTTTCTTGGTCACTTACCTGGTATTATGTTTCTGGCATTGTCGAAGAGAATGAGCTTAGGAGACTGAAAACAGCTTATGTAATAAGCGTTTCCATGGAGTACTGTAACACACTCAAAATATGAAGGGCAAAGCATAACGGCACAGCAGGTGGTGGTCAGGGATTCATTAATGAAGCCATGAGGGCCACAATGTGTTTAAGAAGCATTCCTCTGAGAATGCCTTTATCCCATTCCCTCCTTTCTTGCCCCAGTGCCATGGGTCAACCTTCTTCTTCTTCCCCACACTGGATGTGCAGTGGCAAACAGCTTGCATAAGTGGAGCAGAGATGCCATGTATAGCTGTGAGGTTTGTGTCCGGAGCAATTTTAAGACATTCTCTGGTGTTGTGCTGTGTACTACCTGTGCATGTGCACGGAGTGTGCTCAGGAAGTGCGCCTCTGCGTTGGGGTGAGAAAAGACGCAGACAAAACGTAAACACGTGGAGCCTTTTGACTCCCTTCTCTTGCATGCTTCATAGTCTTTCATCTACCTTCATGGAATATCTTCTCATCAGGGCTGTTGACAGGTTTCATATTTGAAATGATTAGATGATTGTTTTCTAACAACGTGCCCTGAGGTAGTGTGACAATCTGGGTCCTGAAAGATATCCAAGTCCCAATCTTCATAACTTGCTCTGTCACATTACACGGGAAAATGTGACTACGGATCATGAGAAAGGAGATTTGTCTGCATCATCAGGATGAGGCTCCTTTAATGATGGCTCCTTTATAATGGAGGACTTTCCCTAGCTGGAGGGAGGGAAGAAGGGAAAGAGGTGTGCCACACCTCTAGGATCTGGAGACTCCAGGAAAAACGTTCTTTAGAACTTCTTGAAAAGGATGTAGCTTGTTGATGCCCTGGATTTATGCCAGGAAGACTTTTGTTGAATTTCTAAACTTTAGAGGGCATCTATGTACCAGAGACTGAAGGATTCAGTCCAGGGTCTGGAGCTCACTGCAGCGTCCATGGAAGTGCATATCAGCAGGCTGATGGGCCTACAACAGAATGCTGATGAGTCTACACTGGAGAGCTGAAGGATCAGAGTAGAAGCCCAAGAGTCTGCTCTTGGAAGTCAGGAGATGAGGTCCCAGCTCCTCCGAAGAATGGAGCCCTCCCTCCCTCCCTCTTCTGCTCCCTTTTAAATCCATCAAGTGGTGAACCGCCCTAAGGTGTGGAATTGCTGGGCCAATTTAGTTAAGCTTTTAAACCTCTTAAGTTGACACAATCAATCCACTACCACCAATACTAACTACATGATGTTTGAAGCCACTAAGTTTTGAAAAGATAAAACAGCAGCGAGGGAAGCCAATGCGCTCTGCCAGTTTCTCGTCCTCTCCCAGCCCTCCGTTTGTTTCCTTTTTTCCCAGACATAATTTTAGTTTATGTCTGGAGCAGAACAGAGAATGGTGTAGAGCAGGGGTCAGTAAACCTAAGGACAGCTAGTAAATCCTCTTCATAGTAGCAAGAAAGCATCCACAGCAGATGTGTGGACAAGTGGGTGTGGTCGCGTTCCAATAAAATTTTATTTACCGACACGGAAAACTCATTCATGTGCTGACCCCACGGAAAGGTCTTGCTGCTCAAGAAGTGATCCTCAAACCAGCAGCATCCCTGGGAGCCTGTAGGAAATGGAAGCTGCAGCCTGAGTCCTGTCTTACCAGATCCACCTTTGCGCAGGGCCCCCAGCTGATTCGCATATAGCCATGCTTAGGAAGCTTTGCTTTAGCAGGCTTTTCAGAGATGAAGCAGAATTATGAAAACAAAAGTTCTTGACAGCCTTCCTTTTAGCTGTTGGGTGTTGCTTGGAGTATGAAAGGCACCTGGGAGACCTTCAACGAAAGAAAGGGCAAGACTATGTGCTAAGCACCTACTATATGCAGAGCACTTTCAAATGCTATTGTATTGAATACTCATAATTACTCTCCCTGTCACTTTCTCCCATATGTCATGGATATAGAACATGAGGCTTACGCAGGCTCTGTGATAAGTCACCAAGAGGTAAGCAGCTCAGCTGCTTGTTTTACTAGCACATCAGAATCAAATGTCTGTTTTCCAAACCCCACTCATACCCTACAAGAAGGGTAATTGACTGTCAGCTTTAAGAGTTTCTAAGACTTGTGATTTATAGTCAAAGAAGAAATGACCAGAACTTTATGTATGATGCACTTTGTCCCAAGTGTATAAAAATCTAAGTAGGAATTAAAAGAGACCAAAAGGTAAAATCAAAATAGTACAGATGTTTGAATTTTTTTTTTTTACTCTTAGCAGAAATGCTCCTGGAAGGCATTCGGTTGGAGAGACATGACCATTTAGCTAGCAGTAGCGAGGCAGGTCCTCTGTTGGCCTTTGATGTTGGGGTTAACAAAAATGGATTTATTTTTACCTTATAAAACATTCTTAGAGCTGAAGCTCTGCAAACAGCTATCCAGTGGACACGCAGTTAATGAATCTCAGCTACCTTGGCCTCAGCTGTGTAACTCTTCCACCTGTCATCACAGCTGATGAAGGACAGTCTATTGGAGCAGACGGGCTCCAGGCTCAGCACGTGGCCCTGAAGGATGGATTTGGAGGACAACAGGAAGAGGGATTCTCACTAAGTCCCTTCTGTGAAAACACTAAGAACAATATGATCTCCAGACACAAACTCCATAAACATATGGGCTACTTATCCTTCTAACTAAGCCGTGGTGCAATAAGTATGAGATCGTATCAGCTGTGCCCAGGACATGCATGATATGCTACACTTGTGCATGAAAACAAAAGGCAGGATTGAGTTTATGATGAATCTAGAAGTTAGATACTCACAGTGACAGACCTTTGCAATCTTGCCCACCTTAGAGGAAGTTGCTCTACTTCCTAGGTGAGGTTACAAGCTAAGAACTTCTAACTGGTGTGCAAGCAGTTTTCACTTCCAGAAAATAGTATTCTGCTTATGATTTCAAGTTAAACAACTCATTCCTGAGCGGGGAGGAGCCAGCGTTCGGCCCGTGTGTCACCCATGTCTTCAGAGCCCAGCTCAGCTTCAGTGGCAGGACTTTATGAACCTGGCCACCTCGAGTTCTTTGCTTTGCCTATGTCCTTTCCAGTGTTACACAGTAACTCTGCCTTCAACCAAGATCAGTCTTCATTTGGTAGATTGCCACCTAAAATTTGGACATTTGCTAAAGAGCAAGCTCACTGAGGACCAAGATGTTGGAACTTACACTCTGGTCCCTAGATGGCAGTCTAGCCCTGCTGAATTTGATGACTTTCCAATCAGGGTGAACTGTGAAAACCACAGCTAAAAAAAAAAAAAAAAAAAAAAAAAGAACTTAACCCAGGAAAATCAGGAGACAAGACACAAGATTCAGATATTAATTTTTGGCTGAATGACAGGTAAAATATTTGGTTTGAGGACTAGAATAAAAACCACACATATCTATGAACCTGCTAAAATCGCATGTGACTGTCCTCCTAATGTGGTCATACAAAATTCATGATATTGAATCAGAACACCTTTACCACCAAATGAGATACTGCTTCACAACAGAATGGCAATAAACATGGCAGCCATCAAATTATTAAGGCTTCTCTGTACACTGCCTCTTTACATATAAATTGTTCAGTCCATGAAATCTCAGTGGGATGCTTAGTTTCATGAAGAATATTCACAATTTTCTGAAAATTTTTAAGAAAATGGATTCAATGATCCATCTATCAGAGAGATGAATTGATCCTGTGTAGGTGGGACAGATGAATTCAGTGTTGAGTTTGAGATGAGGCTTAGCTAAGCATAGTAGAATTTTGATCAGGAACAGACCTTAGGGGTCTTTTGTGTTCAGATACTATAGCAAAAACAACGAGACATCACCCAAAGAGTAAGTGGACTCTAAGTGAAGACTTGGCTTCGAGAGAAAGCCTAGTTTTGCCTGTGGGTTACTTGTCGTATGTGACTGTTATGTATCAAAAACGGTTTTTGGTTAGGCAAAAATAGTAATTAGACAGCTGTAAGATTTTCCATTCATTCTGTCCTTTTAAAATATGCTTCTGAGATTGCAAAATTACAGATGCTAGGCTGCATTAGGATATATTCAGAGGTTAGAAGGCTTTGCTGGGTGTGCAAATAGGAACTCTGATTGGAGCCTTGCAGTGAAGGTGGAAGAGATGTGAAAGAAAGAGAACAGAGTGCCTTGGGCAACTTCACTGCAGAGCGCTGGATCAGGGCTCTTGCCTCCATGTCCTCCCCTGGAAAATGGTGCTAATAAAGTGGTCCCTGGCACTTTATGAAATTATTGTGAAATCAAAATTATAGGAGGGGAGTACATGCTCTTCCTAGGGATCCAGAAGTATGGAAATCCAAAACTATTCTTTACTTTGAATCCCGAAGTAGGAATGGTTTTAAAAATGTATAAGCCCTGTTTTAGTCTTTAAGTAATTTGGCTATTTGAAGAAAGATTCTAAGTTGTATTATTCCATTTCATGAAATATCCAGCACAGATAGAACCATAGCGAGGTAGAGTAGACATGCTTGCAGAGATCAAGGAAGGCAGGGAGATGGGGAGTCTCCGCTCAGTAGGTGTGCAGCTTCCTTTCATGGGGAGGAAAACGTGAAAGTAGGCAAACACAGTGATTCTTTAACATTATGAATGTACTAGATGTCACTGAATTGTTAAAAACAAAACAAAAGAAACAGATTGTAGCGCCTTGGGGTAGGGAAGGGTTGGTTCCAAGAACATGTGTCCGGATGACTCTGTAAATGAAATCTCAGCCTCCTAGGTTCCTTTATAAATGTGTATTTGCAAAGTTTGCCCTCAGCTGCTGTGAGTGTTTGATTATCGTCCTGAAACAAAGCCTGGCCAACTCTGCCCCATGCTGTGCCATTGGGTCGCATCCAAGGGTAACTCGTTCTGTGGAGTCTACGGATGTGTGGACAAAAGGCCTTTGGACTGTGGGGACCTCTGATGCCACCGACTAGTTACTGTGGGGGTCACTTGGGGTGCAAGATCCGAGGGGGAGGAATGCACCGCTTCGTTAGTTCTCTTGACCGCTCTGCGCTGCTAAACATTAGGCTTCTGCTGGAAGTGGTTGCAGTTGCTGACTTTCCCCCTCCAACTCTGCACATTTGGACTTTTGTGTGTTTAACTTTCCTCAGTGGACCTCTTCTCTGAGCTTCAAAGAGAACTGCTGTGTCGTGGTATCAATTTTCTCGCTGTAGGACATTGCCTTCTGATCTTTACCAGGCTCCATTTCTATTTCAGCCCTGGGGGTATTTTCAAAAGCTGGAAATTAATATGAAGAGGATTTCTTGCCTTTGTTTACATTACAAATATTAAGAAGCGACTATTAGTCAACTTACCAACATGACTCTGTACACGCATAACGAGATACTACGGACACTTTTTAAAGTGCAAAAGTTTCAAACAAGTTACCTACTGATTTTTTCTTGACTGGGAAAAATGTGACTAAATAAAAACACAATAGAAGTTCAGACCATATTGGACATCACAGAATCAGAGAATCTCAGTGGTGCAGCAGACTCTCACATGTGCCTGGCCAGCCCTCTGCATGATTTTAATATATTTTCCCAGGGCACCATCAGAGTGCTGTCTGCTCCAAGGCTGGTGTGGGAGCATAGGATAATTGAAAACTTTCCCCCAAAATTTGAGCTGAATTTTACTATCCTGCAATCTGCATTACCTAGTCTTAAATGTATCAATTGGAAATATTTGGGGTAAGCTTCATTTTTACTTCCACATGACAGGCAGTAGCTAAAAGTGTGGTTTTTTTTTAAATTTCATTTTATTATTATTATTATTATTATTATTGTATTTTAGGGAAGGGTCTACATAGTGTTCAGGGTCTCACTGCTAGGTCTGATTTGTAGTGACATGCCTGTTTACAGCCTCCCAAGAGCTGGGATTCCAGGTGCGCACCACCATGCCCAGTCTCAATTTCCATTTCAGTGCACCACAGAGGCAGGGCTGGCAGGCCTGAGGATTCAAACCCTGGCCCCTGTGCCTGCTTGAAGGCACTTTAATCCACTGAGCTTTTTAGCCAGCCCTTTTTTTTCTCTCTCATTTTAAGTTAAATGGACAGAGTTCTTTCTACTGACTCTTGTGTGCAGAATTTGAAATTCAATCGTCATCTCATCATCATCTTCTGTTTGCTCCTGTCCCAGTGAGAGTCTGGTACCCAGAGCGGAGTGCAGTATGCGAGGTGTAACTAAGCACAGAGCGGAGAGGTCAGCATCACTCCTGTTTCCTAAGCAGTGCACTTCTCCGCATGCAGCTGCACTAACATTCAGTGTGCTCCGGGATCATGCCTCAAGCTTTGTGTCTGTTGTGGGAAAATGATTGGATGTGGCCGGCAAAATTGAAATTTAGGCAATTAGGACAACTTTTAACAATAGTGACCTGTAATGAATATAGCAACTTAAAGGCTATTAGGCCTTTACAAAATTCCCACCTGTTTGTGTAGTAGAGATTTTGTATATTTTTTAAAGAAGATTTTCTTTTTTTTTTTTTTATGTATTTGGTACCAAGTGTCATTATGCAGCTCAGGATAATAGTGGTCCTCCTGTTTTCAGATGCTCCAGTGCTGGGATTACAGGCCAGACTCACTGGCCAACTCAGTATGTGGTGCCAGGGATCAAAGCCCGGTCCCTGTGCTTTAAGATTTTCTTATACTTCAGGTTGGAGCTCAGAGAACAATTCATGATAATTTGCATGACTGTTGGTTCCTTTGTATGTTCCCATAAGATTTTAGCCAAGTCTTTTTCATGGAACTGACTTCCCTCCATATATTTTTTTCCACATTCCCATGCTCCTCATCAGACTAGATAATGTTCTAGTACTGGATACATCACTAGGTCTTTCTGCATCCTGAATGAATTCAGGAGTGTTCATCTTTCATGAGCATACTGCTGGTGGCTGTAAAGGAAGAAGATGAATCACATTATCAGGTAGAACTCTCTTAGCAAAGACCACAACTTTATTTATTTATTTTTTTTAATTTTATCCTGAGGAATATGTGTTTTATTTTTTTTTAATTTAATATTTTTATTGTTTAAGTTTAACAGTGGTTATATTACATATTTTCATCATCAGATCAGTTTGGATTAATACATATAGGTATATAAGATTGATCAAACAATTAAACATTAACACTTTTAAAGGAACCACAACTTTAAAAAGTGGGATTTTAGGCTGCACAGGTAGCTCAGCGTTCTGAGTGCCTGCCTGGCAAGCTCAAGGATTGGAGTCCACTCCCCAGTGCCGTGTACAGTGCTGGCCACCAAAACAAGGCCTGATAGTGCGTGCCTGTGAGTGTTGGGAAGGTTGGTACCGGAGGATCTGTGGGAGTCTGGGCTGCATAGCAAGACCCTGAACCAAATATATAAGTACATTTTTTAAGTATATATTTTAGGGAAGGGTTTATAGGGTGTTCAGGGCCTCACTACTAGATCAGACTCATGGTTTTCCACTTATTTACAGCCTCCCAAGACCTGAGATTACAGGTGTGTACAACCATGCCCAGTCTCAATTGCCATCTCAGCATGCCCCAGCGGCAGGGCTGGCCTGGAAGGCCTGGGGATCAAACCGCTGGCCTCTGTGCCTGCTTGTAGGTGCTTTAATCCACTGAGCTATTTGGCTGGTCCTAACTTTTTTCTTTTTCTGGGAGCGGGGATTGAACACCGGCCCTATGTGCTAGCCAGGCAAGTGCCTATTCTACTGAAGTATTTCCGTGGCTCCCTAAAATTTTTTTAAAGTGGGATTTTACTTGTATTAATTTAGTTCTGTCATTAAAGTTACATAACATATGATTTAATAATCCAAAAATAATTTGTCCATAAAAAGATGTTTTAACTTATTTTTTAAAAAAACTAATAATTGCTTATATCTTATTTACTTCAAAACTAGATTTGGAATTTTTATATAAGCATATATATGTGTTCTCTCTATGTATAATATAATATATATGCATCATCATACATCCTTTGAGCATATACTTAATCATAGAAGTAAAATATAGATGTTTAAGCATAAAATGCTATACAGAAAAAACTGATTATGTTTAAATTAGGATATTTAATTTTGTGAAAAGATTGGTTCCCATTGTGTATACACCTTTATGGTATGTATTGAAGGGAAATAACTATGTGATTGTTATAATCACAACTTTGAAAAGCAAACAAACACATATGTTAGTAAATATTAATGCATGGTCTTTTGTTCAGGAAAACTTCATAACTAATCAGAGTGTGTTCATTATAAGAAGCTGACTTAGCCATGTAAGATACATAGAATTCCACTTAAGGCAGTTCTCAAATGTGTCCAGCGCCCTCATACAAAGTTGGGGTGCAAGGTAATTGTACATTCTCATCAGAGTGTAGTTGCAACTATCCACTGACAGGGAATGGAAATTAGGGAAACCACTCACAGGAAAGGGTAAGTCTTGCTGCTTGCTGAGATTGATTACTCTAGTGTAAGGCAAGGTCAGGGGCTTAGCAGGGTCAGAAGACAGAATCAGTCTGAGGGTCCTCCATGCAGGAAACCATGCACTTGTGATATCTGTTCCTGGAATCTTCAGACAGAATCAAGCCTTTAGAGTCAGGTTTATGACATGACTTTGCATGTAAGAATTTACGTGCAGCAAGGTGGTTACCCTCTTTCTGGTAGGAAATGTCACCCTTAGTTCTATGCCCCTGTTAGAATTCTTGATCTCAAAGGGGAGAGTCAAAGGTAATGTTTCAGTCAAAATTTTCAATGTATCACTAATTTAGTCTATTTATATCTTATATCCTACCCACTTCTAAAATTGACCTGAGACCAATAATGCCTGTTAAAATCGCATTTTATTCAAGGAGAAAAAAAATATTCTTAAAATATCTACAAACTAAACTATCTTCAGTTCAACTTTATTGTTTTCCACCCTGAAAACAGAGCTGTAAAACATCTAATTTTGAATCTTTTTTAGAAAAATGTGAGGATTTTCCAGAAACCCTCAGCAGGTCTGCACACTGTGATGCCAGACCATCAGAGAGCCGGAGAGAATCAAAGCGCCTCGTGTGAACCGGAAACTTTAAAAATGTGTAAATAAAGATCAACCCAGTGCCTGCCTGCTTCTCTGTTTACCTTCCCCCAACTCTTTCTTCTTTTGTCTCAACCTTTTACAATCAAATCACACTGTGAGAAAATAAAAACTTAGTATCATTTAGTGAAGAAATGATTCTGAAGTCCTGACCTATTTGGGGAGACTATGCCACCGTCTGTTGAGCAGAGGACCTCTTGGCTTCGGATGAAAGCTAAAGGAAAGCACAATCTGACCAATGGGAAGAGTGGGCCATACATCAAATGAAAATGCTGAACCCAAGTGCCCCAAACAGACAAATCCATTGTCCTCATGTTAGCCTGACAGCTACCCACTCCTCCTCCCGCTTCCTCTTGAACTAGGCCCTGTGGCCAAACAGAACTGTGCATCTGTTTAGCATGGGCAGAAAACAAACAGAAGCGCTGTGCTTCCTTCTACTCCCAAGCAGATGAAGAGCACTAGACAGTACCGGCGGCAAGCTCCTGAGAGCGCTCCTGGTGGGAAGAAAGCCTGGAGACTTGCTCTCTGGCAGAGGCTGGGAGGCCCCTTTGAAGTAGAAACACAACCTGCCGGGCACGCTCACCCCGTCCATTTATTTTGGACTCCACAACAAATCCTCTCAGAGATGGCACTGCTCGTGTTTCATGGTGGAACAAACATAGCTTCCATTTGTTGGATGAGATTCCACCTGACTGCTTACCCGAGTTCTAAACAGAACCCTACTGCTATTGAGTCAGCCTGGACTCTTAACAGTATGCAGGTGTGGCTCACTCAGGTCAGTGCAGGGACAGCCAGAGAGATGTCCCCTCGTCCAGTGGAGTCACCTGGCCCTTCAGAGCAAGTTCTGGGAAATTGCTGTTATTTTTGCAGCTTACAGGGCTTGTTGCGGGAATGTGTGGAATGTAAAGAGGAATATCCCTAGTCAGCTGCAGGTGGGGCTGTAACGTGCGAAGTGCTGAGGCTGCTTTACCCTCCCAGCCTGCACTGTGCTTCTCATGCTCACCACTGCACACAGTGGTCTTTATGTGCTGCATGGCCCAGATGAGTCTCTAGTCTTCTAGGATAAGCTGGGCCCCTTTGTCAGAAATAAAAAGGCCATGTGGGCCTCCATCTGACCCATCTTTGTGTCTGGATCACCTCCAATTCAAGCCTCATTAAAAAAAAATCTTAGGGAAATCACATCTCTAATGATAGTAGAAGGGACTATCTTCTACCTATGGCTTACAGTCTGGACAGGAAGGGAAATGATAACTGTAAATAAAACAGCAGGATGGTGGATATCCCTGAAGAAGCTGTTGTCATGCCATGAAGTTTAGAATGTGGAAATTGCTAATGTAAACATTGAGTTGAACCAAATTCTGTTTTCTAGGCTGGGACATGAAAGTCCACACTATGAAAAGCACATGGGGAGTCTACTTCTAAAAGTTTTTTTTTTTTTTTTTTTTTTTTTTTTTTTTGCAAGGCAAGCCCACATTTAGTTGCTCTTTGAGAAGCACACAGTAGATACGGAGAGCTGGTTTTAGGAAGAAGAGCTGAGTAAAGCTACATCAGTATAACTGGGGCTAACAATGCATTTCAGATCAGTCATTACAATCTAAAAGTGAGAGAAAAACAGCCTGAATTAATCCACATTAGTCTAGGGACTCTTTTTATGGCTATCTCTTTATGTATTACATATCTAGAACACATTGGGAAGCACCACACATTTTTCTTGTTGTTCTAGAGAATGCTGTAGCCAAAACTACCTGAAGCTCCATAAGGAAATAGCCTAATTTTCTATTTTTTTCAGTAGTTATTTCAGAGGGTGCTGGGAAAGAGGCAGGTATCCTTGCATTATGATTACACACTGCTTGCCAAGCACATCATCTTTCATGCATGTAAGAGCCAGCCTTGTCTGGCAGCACAGACTTCAAAGCCCCTCCTGGAAGAGCAGCCTCAACTTTGGAGGAGGCACTTTAGAATTTCCAACCATTTCATTATGGCATTAAGCTGCATTAATTGCTTCATAGTCATGTGGATATAAGGTTGTATTCATCGATTGTAGTTAACAACTTCCTTTGTGCTAAAGCTAGTTAGGAAAAAACACTTCAAATAGGTTTCTAATGATCTCATAAACACTATTTCTTCTGATTGCTAAGTAGCTTCCTTTTCTTTTCTTTTTAATTCGCAGCTTCCAGTTCCTCTTCATTATGGTTATAAACAGCTGAATTTGGGCTCTGAAGTGTTACTTTCCGAACATAACTTTATCAGTGATTATGGACAGAAGAATGAATTGTCTCAAGGAGCCAGATATGACCTAGAAGCCAACTGTAGCTCAAGGAAGTCTTTTTGAGTCAGTGGCAGGAAGCTTTCTTAATACACATAAATGGTGCCAAGCTTCAAATGGCGACAACAAAACTACTTGAAAATTTCAAGTTTTACATTTAGTGACTGTTTATCACAAACCAGTAGATGAATCTGCAGGAAAGAAAGCACGTATTTAAATCCCTGAATGCCAAATCAAGTCAACCACATCATCTGTTTGGAAGAAACCTGCTGTTAGAAATCCCTCTGAGGCTAAGCTGCGAGAGATGGCGTATGTACCTGTGGGCCCTGGGCTCAACGGCTCCACACGGAGGCTGGCCTGAACAGACGCAAATGCTAGTGTGAGAAATACAGGCCACAGACGACCAAGCACTGTGCATGAACGTGTCATCCTCTGTTTTGATTGATTTAGGCACAGAAGATGCTGTGTGCGAGAAATCTGCTCCTCAGATTGAAACAGAACGAACAGATTAGTAAGAGATGAAAACACAGCTAGTCATTCTAAATCCTTTCTTTTTCTTTTTTCATAGATATAACTAAAATGGCTATTAGTAAAAAGATTATGCTATTCATTTCCTTAAATATTTTTCCATTTATCTTTGTGAGAGGTTATTTTTTCTCAAAATACATACATTCCACCAACTTTCAATTATATTTGCACAGAAGTTACTGAAGGTTGAATATTTTTCAAAGAACTGAATGCTTAAATTTTTTCTCTTTTTCATTTTCTTTGACCAGTTTTCCAAGTTTACATCTGGTAATCTAAACAACTAATTTGAAGACAACGATACGCAATATAATAACCATTATTGAATTCATGTCACTCTGTCTATTGAAATTCTGTATTGTTTCTAGTTTTTCCTTTACTGTATCTATTTCCTTTAAAAATAAAAAAAATTACATGAAGGAAGAACTGAACATTTTCTGTTAGTTTTAGACAAACTCTTCAAATGTCTGTGAGGAGGAACTCGGTGATTTCTATACTGAACAAGCTCCAGTTTGAGATTTAAGAAGATGAACTTAATTATGCAATTCTGTCTTAGTTACTCTTCTCTACTTGCTGGGACAAATACCCAATATGCAAGCTTAGGAAAGGAAAGATTTATTTCGCTCACAGTTACTGGCTGTTTCATAGTTTAAAGCAGCCTGAATGACATAGCAAGACCTCAAGGTACTGCCACTATGTAGAAGATGATTCTCTCCTTACCTCCAGGAAAGGCTCCCAGGCCTGGAGGTGGGGAGGGGAGGCCCGTGGTGTGAGGCCTGACCCTCAAGCACCACCCAGGTCCTCTGGCCCCACCCTTAGAGCCCCCGGGCTTGACCACCCTAATATTTACATGAGGCTTTGGGTGGACAACTAAATACAAACCATAACATATACCTTCTCAGGGTAATTCACTGGAGATTAATTCACTGGAAATTAATTGGGTCAATCATTAGCTGTTCTTGGAAGTATGTTATTAACACAACAAGCACTTCTTGAAAATTTACACACACAGAGACACACTACTGCTAAAATACTACCCTGGATATGAATAAAAAGAAGGAGGGAGAAAAGTTTAAGTTAAAAATGTTGTACTCTTAAGTACATTTAGTAGCTTATTCCTCTGCTGATGGACACTGCAGAGGAAGCATCATCAGTCTATCTTGCAACTGTCATCTTGTCTAAGTCAGAGTCTCCTACATAGCCTGAATGGCTGTGGAACCTCTTCATAGGAGGGCTGAACTTTAAGCAACTGATGAGAGTCTGAAGAGCCATTTTGAGCAATGGGGAACACTCCCCAGCCTTTGTGGTAATGAGATCCAAACACCAATTTTTCCGGGGACTTTGGGTTTGTCACTTATGCCACTGTGGAGGATGTGGATGCAGCCATGAATGCAAGGCCACACAAAGTGAGTGGAAGAGTTGTGGAACCAAAGAAAGCTGTCTCAAGAGAAGACTCTCAAAGACAGCAGTGAAGAAGCTCTTTGTTGGTGGCATTAAAGAAACTACTGAAGAATATCATGTACACCGTTATCTTGAACAACATGGAAAAATTGAAGTGATTGAAATTATGACCAATCAAGGCATTGGAAATAAGAGGGGCTTTACTTTTGTAACCTCCTATCACCATGATTCTGTGGATAAAGTTGTCATTCAAAAATACCTCACTGTGAACTACCATAACTATGAAGTGAGAGAAGCCCTGTTGAAGCAGGAGATGGTTAGTATTTCATCAAGTCTGAGATCAAAGTGATTCTGGAAATTCTGAAGGTGGTTTTGGAGGTGGTTTTGGTGACAATGACAGCTTTGGTCGTGGAGGAAACTTCAGTGGTTGAGGTGGCTTTGGTGGCAGCTATAGTGAAGGTGGGTATGGTAGCAGTGGAGATGGCTTAGATTTTATAATGGATTTATAATGATGAAAGCAATTATGGAGGTGCTGGAAGCTATAATGAATTTTGAAATTACAACATTCTTCAAATTCTGAGCCCATGGAGGGAGGAAACTTTGGAGGCAGAAGCTCTGGGCCCTATAGTGGTGGAGGCCAATATTTTACCAAGTCATGAAATCAAGGTGGCTATGGTGGTTCCAGCAGCAGCGGAAGCTATGGCAGTGGCAGAGGTTTTAAACACTTCCAGGAAACAAAGCTTAACAGAAGAGAAGAGCCAGGGAAGTGTCAGGAAGCTACGACTTACAAAAGATTTGTGTGCTCAGCCAAGCACAGTGGTGGCAGGCCCCACCGCTACAAAGAAGACATGTTTTAGACAGTACTCATGCATATGTCAAAAAACTCAAGGACTGCATTTGTGACTAATTGTAGAACAGGTTATTTTAGTTTTTGTTCTGTGGAAAGCATAAAACATTCCAACAAAGGCTTTTAATGTTGACATAATTTTTGCACCGATGTTGTTGATAACTAAATGTAATAATCTGATCATGATGCTGAATACATGTGTCTTTTTAAAAAACAAGATGTGTAATGTTAGTCTACTCTGAAGCCATCTTGGTTAACATCCCCAATAGTGTGAAGTTAGAATTCCTTCAGGGTGAAGCCAGGTTTCATTTAAAATTTCTTTACAATTTCTGGGTGAAAGAAGTCAGTGTCTTCAGAAACTTTGGTGTTATTGAATTGATAGTTACCATCGTGACTTTTGAATTAGACTTGAAAAGATCACTCAAAAAGTCAACTACTTATAAAAATGATTGTTGGGAAATCCTGTATATGTAATGGGACTCAATACAGTCGTAGATGAGATTGAAGCTGCATATCATCAAATGTCATGTGCAATCAATAAACGATTTAATTCTCTAGAAAAAAAAATAAAGTTTTGTACTTTTCCCCGACCCCACCACCCTGAATGTTTGCTTTACCTTTGAGGTTACCATTTTCCACAAATTCCCTATGTTTTAGCAGCATTGAGGATATTTTAAAACTTGGCTCTTGTGCTGGAGTGTACATTAAATATTTGTTCAGCTGATTAAAACAGTTCTGCATTTAATGTTTGAACAGTAAACAGTTTACTGAAAACTGAAATGTCTTTTTATATACACATGGACGAGCTCATCCAGGCACACCTCTGAGAAGAGGGGCTTCTTGTATGAGCTTTCTCAGCTCCCGCTGTTAAGTACAAACAGCTCTCGAGTGAAACACACTTGCACATGTGATTCTTCTGTGGGGAGGGCTGGCCTTCCACAGGCTACTCCAGGGCACGTGGGCAGCCAGACAGAGCAGGCAGGAGCAGTGGTAACAAAAGGCTTAAAACCAGAAAGAGTTTCTGCTGACAGAAATATTTATCTTAGGGGACGAATGACGTGGTTTCAGATATTAATGACAGCCCCAAAGGGACCTCTGTGGTAGCTTGTCTGCTCTTTACTCTGGTTTAGTAAAACAGAAGGTATTTTGACCTCAGATAAACTAGGAAAGGCTGAGATTGCTTTGAAGAATGACAAACAAGTGGAAGATTAAAGTTCACAGCTGGGCCTTTACTTTGTCATGTGTGGAGCCTGAGTTCACCAGAACCAAAAATAGTCCCACTGTTTATGTTCCTTCAGCAGTCACCCCTGCCAAGGCGATTATGTAGATCACCCCTACTGACTGGAGTTCGGTGAAGAAACTGTGTCCGCACAATCGGCACATACTGGTCTTGCACCGGTGCTGCCTGATGCCCTGGTTAAATACAACCATCTGCTATTATTTGCTAGGAATTGCCAATTTGGAGCATTTGATTGTAGTGTTTTAAATCTATGTATTAACACTTAAATCCTATCCAATTATTTCTCAAGTCTTTTTTTCTTAAATGTATTTAGTACAGAGTCTACAGGGTCTCACTACACAGATCAGACTCGTAGTGATCCTCCTGTTTCTAGCCTCCCAAGCACTGGGATTATAAGCATGCATGACCACTTTCAGTCTCAGTCATTGTCCCAGTGTGGGGGGGGGTTGAGGGGGAGTGGGTGGGGATGACAGAGCACAGCACAATGTGGTGGGGACGTGGATCCCTGCATCTGCCTAAGCAGGAGCTTTAACCTGCTGAGCTATCTGGCAGGACCAAATCATACAATATTTCTTATTTTTTTTATTTTGGCAGGCTTAGCCCACCCTGAGGGTGGGGCTGGCATGATATGTGGAGTTGGGGATCGAAGCATGGTTCCCCTTACCTTCCTTAGCTTGCCTAAACAACCTCCTTAGCCGGGCGTGGTGGCTCACGCCTGTAATCCCAGCACTTGGGAGGCTGAGGCAGGAGGATCGCTGCGAGTTCGAGACCAGCCTGGGCTACAAAAGTGAGCTCAAAGCCAGCCTGAACTGCACAGTGAGACCCTGTCTCAAAAAGCCAAAAAAAGAAAAAAAAAAAACAAAACAAAAACAAAAAAAAAAACCAACAACCTCCTTAGACTGCTGAGCTATCGTGCTGGCCCTCAGGTCTTTTACTGTTGCATACCACTTTCAATTCTGCATTCTCCATAGTATTTCAACACTGGTTGGAAATTCACAGCTAAGCAAGATTCTCCTTTTACAAGGAGACCAACGTGTGCATCTAGATGGCCATTGCTTTATTATATGATTCTTTATTAAAACCATATAACTGAGCTGAGATCCTTTAATGGAAATATAATTAAGATATTAGACAAAGCAAAGAATATTACTTAGAGCTTAAAAGAAGTGAAGCAGATCAACACTTACTGATGTAAAAGCAGCTCTGAGATACTTTTTTTGATTTAAAGAGCAAGTTGTAGCAGGCTCTATCTGGTAAATATCATTTTACTAACAAGAAAATACATATGCCTATATGCCTACATGTGGGTAGAGACCAGGGACATTTCTCAGAAGGTAGATGGGCAACTGTTGTCAATCATTAAAGTAGGAACAGGGGAAGGAGGAGGCACTCAGAGCTGATAGACTGGTAATACATAGCTTTCACATGTATGAAATCTAACTTACAGTAAGATTATACAATTTTTATAAATCAAATTAATTCAATATCTATATACTATTAATAACTTGCTACTGTACTTCATTATGAAAGAGCTTCAAAAGTCTGCTTTTCTTGGCTGTGACTGTCAGGGCAGATGTTCTCTGAATGCTCAGTGTACATCGAACCAACATTCTGGACACTCTGGGGCTTTCTTCAAGTTCTGTTCAAAGAATGTTTGCAGTGTGGCTTCTTTGAGCTGTGAATGACTGTGTCACTTTTTATCGAATGGCCTGAACTCAGGAGGATAATAACTTGATCTACTTTATTCTTTCAATCATTGCTTAATTATGTTCTGCCCAATCAACCCCGATCACCCTTTCAGCACATCTAAAGATTGGCAATTTCAGGCCCTTCCATTGATGTCAGTTTATAATTCTCTTTCTATATTTAATCTTATTTCCTTTCCTAAATTTAGAACTCCTTATAGCATTAAACATACCCTAATTTTAATTCAAAGTTTTCCTTGCTTTAAGATGTAATTTCTATGATGACAAAGTGACAAAGTATAGAAAGGACAACAGGGGCGTGAGAGCAGCCCCTTCATACATTCATGGGTACCATACTTTTCTGTAAGTAAGTACATCATCTCTGGCTATTATGGTTTCTGTTCAGGTGTTTCCCCAAAGCCTCATGTACTCATAGGGCAGACTTCTAGAGGTTGCGATTAATTCATGATCCAACACTGGGATGTATGTGTGAGTGCTACCCCACCCCTGGGGAAGATAGCCTAGATGTAGTATAAATGAGAAAGAGAGGCCTGCTCTCATTCTGCTGCTCCACCATTTTGCTCTTGCTGTTTTCCACTACCATGGACTGCTGCCCTTTGCCATGTACCACTCTGCCTTGGAGCCAGCCAAGTATGGGCTGAAACTGCCACAAAGTGTGAACTAAATAAACCTTGACTTCCTTCATTCTGGGTATAACTGAGACACTGGCCACCACCAGTTGGATGTTGAACTCTATACATAGTCATCCGGATACATGGGGGACATGTGTGAGGTCCCTGTACTCCCCACCCCTTCCCACCAACATGCTGCTGTGGTGTACAGTATGCTCTCCAGTACTGAGTTCTGTTATTCCGTCTTCTTTTAGGCCAACTTCTTGTCATGCAAGATGACCCAGACACCTATCTCTTTAGTGCCCACTAAACCCTTCTCACCACCCCCAAAGATGGAGAGATAGGTTGTTTGTGCACAAAAACACTCTTATCATCAGTCTTTCATCTTCCAATTCTTGTTTCTTTAGTTCAGAGAAATAAAGAGAGGAACTGAGAATTTGATACCTAAACCACATCTAGGAAATAATTAGGGATGCCTTTTCAAAAGGAACCAGAAAAGAAACTTCTACATACAAAAGCAGCATATTTGTGAGGCTGCTGTCACCACTGATCCTCATCACTCTTTTTGTGTCCTTGTCCCTGCCTTGCTTACACTGGAAGAAAGAATAACTGTGAGCTGTGGTCAAGGATGTGTGTGGGGCGTCAGTATTCTCACTGCCTTCCCCAGGGCCTGGCTGGCTGTGGCTGCAGTTGTTCCTAGTCCTCTGTCAAAGGTGGCATTGTTAGCTTTTCTTTGCCCTTCACTCTGAAGCCCCAGTTAATTGAAAACTGCCATGTAACATGCTTTAATACACACACACTGTAAGATGTTTGTTCAGGATCAAGACAGTGGCTAGGATATAAATGCCTCAAAGCAACTGGCATTCCCACCTCATGGTGACAGGAAGAGGTATGCCTTTGATGTGTAGCATGGCTCAAGTCTGTAAAAGTTTGCAAATGGAAACCTTTAAGAAAGGAACTCGTGGTGCTGGTGAGATACCTTAGCAGACTAAAGCACCTGCTTAAGCACACTTAGGCAAGAGCAGGGACTGTACTTCGATCCTGGCACCACACCCTCCACCCAGGGCAGCTGAGCCAACCAGAGTCTGGGCATGGTGGTGCATGCCTCTAATCCCAGTGCTGGGGAGGCTGAAAGCAGGAGGAGCACTGCAAGTCTGAGCTGCATAACCAAATACATGAAACCTGTAACAACCAAATACATTTGAAAAATAAAATAACATTTTAAAAAAGAGCACTTCTTTATCCAGTGGCCTATTGCTATGCTGGCCCCTGCCTTTGATGCAAGAGTTGGAGGTAAGTGGGGAAGAATAAAGTGAAGTTGCTTTTCCTTAGTAAGCTGGATGATCAAACCATGTACCTCTCCATTCCTCATTGCTCCACGAAACAAAGCTAAGCAATAAAACTGGAGGGAATGCAGAGCGAAGGGGCTGCCTGAATCCACAGATGTAGATAAGAGGAGGGACTTCCAAAGAGGAAGTGAATTTGGTTGGCATTTGGGAAGGCTACCACAGGAAGAAGCCTCAGTCTGTGTGGTGGAACCTCAGCGTCCAGGTGGATGCTCAGGCACTGCTATGAAATGGCAAGAAGGGGAAAGAGGACCCTGAGAAGCAGGGCTGAAAGTCCACTGGTCCTGGTCCATCAGGCTAGCTTCACTTTTAACCAGAGTCACTCTGCTTTTCCAAAACAATTTCTACCTGTAATTGCATTCTATGAAGGAGAAACAAGTTTTAAAAAGTCAAATTTACCAAGTGACCGAATAGATCGCCAAGTGCGTGGCACAGGGCCTGGGTACATGGCTGACAGAGGAGCCACAGGCTGAGCAGGGCCACCTCACTCGGGAATAAAGAATGATGGGAAGGGCCAGGGGTGGGTGTGGGTGCTTGGGGAGTTAAAATGATAAAAGACTTCAATGATTAATTTCAGTTGTTTTAATTTGACAACTTCCAACACTGAAGTTTTTGCATCAAAGATGAAAAAGAATTATTTACAGAGGTTATGCCAGTTGTGCACGGCGTAGTTGTCTGCATGTGTTACTACCCGGAGTCTAGGTGGTGACCTCTGTGTGATGACTTTGTCTCTCTGCATTCCAAGACAGCACCCATTAAGTGAAAAAAGCCAGAAAGCTAAGCCTGGAATTCTGATGTGGACCCTGCTCACCTTCCTGTCAAGGGTACGGCCTCGCCAAGGAGGGTCCCCGAAGCTGTCTTGTTCCTGTGGAATTCCTTCATGGCAGATGTCTCAGTTTCCACGACTGCCACGTGAGGCCAGACTCGTTTCCTCCTGAGTGCTCGCTGCCCCCACAGACCTTGTCTGTCTCTCAGAAAGAGGGCCGCATCATAAACATAGGAAGTCTTTTCAGCCTATAACCAAATGAGCTGCTTCAAGTAATCTCGGGGCTGCCAAATGTTCAGCAAAGCCTTGACAGTGTTTAGGAGAAACCTTGCCGCATCCCTCAAGTAATGATGCTGGAAACCACGGCATGCTGCGAGCTTCGCCGCAGGGAGCCTGCTGACGCGTCTCAGCAGATGGCAATGTATGCACTTCTTTTATGTATAATTCTTCTATAAATTAAAGATGATTTTTCAAAAGCAATTCTCCGAGACAGAGAGAGAGTTGGTGGGAGGCAACTCGCACAGACTCAGCAGTAGGCAGCCTCATATTTACATAAGCTGTGAGGAAATTAAAACTCAAACTATACACTGTCAGGTATTTTTACAGGCCTTACGAGTGTTAAATGTGGAGAGAAATCAACTTTTCATATTCCTCTAAGAGGAACAGGAAACAAGTAATGCAGAATGTTAACACTATCGTATTTAATGAAACTGATGCAATAAACATCACCTAAATTGATGTATAAAGAAATATCCCCAGTCTATACTCAGAATTTTGTCAAGTTACATATGTAGTTTTTAGCTCATGTTTGGAAATTGGAATGATGAGAAGCTTTTGCTCATGGACACGGCTTGAACAGTTAATGCAAAGGTCCAACATAGAGACGTGTGTCTGGCACTCAAGAGTTGACTGACAACCAGTTCCTGTAATGACTAATTGTGACAGTCACTGGAGGTTTCATACAAAATTTTGTATTTTAAAAATTGATGCTTCAGGGTAGGGGGAAATAGCTAGGTGCTCTAAGTGCCTGCCTGGCAAGCGCAAGGACCTGGGTTCGATACCCAGCACCACATGACACGCTTTGTTGGCCACTGAAACTGGGCATATTGGTTTATACCTATAACCTCGGCACTGGGGGGGCTGAGGCAGGAGGATCTCTGTGAGTCCACACCGCATAGTGAGGCCCTGAATCAAACAAATAAGTAAATAAATAAATGAAATATTTTTTTATAAAGATAAAAAATGAATTGTTGTTCAACTGAGCTGACTGCAAGGATGGGCAGTTTGGTTCTCAGAGACTCAGTCTAGACTTGCATTCTGAGAGATCTTCTCTCATTTTCCCTGAGAAATCATAGATAAGTATAGAAACACATGTTATCTTCCTCTGCAGTGTCAGTCCCAGAACTTAAACACTGTGACACTTGGACCTCCTTATTTATGTATGGAGACATGTTAACTCTTTTCCCATTGGCTTCCCTGGGGCAACCTGAAGAGATCCTGCATTTCAAAAACACAAATCATTAGCTCAGCCTCTCTACAATTCATCAGTTTACCAAAGGCATTTGCTGCAAAGCACTCTCCTAGCATCTCTGAGAAAGGTAAAGGTATACAAGATCTGATCTCAGGCCCAGAAGAATTTAGTCTAATGGAGGTAGATATAGTGAGGTGGGGTTGGGGGAGAGCAAAGAGGAGGAAGCTAGAGGTAGAGTTCAGGAAGGAAAGGGAGAGTATTCTGACAGAATACCAGTAGCTGGCATTTTTTCTGACAAAAAGCCAAACATTAGCCTAGATGGTTTATATGTATTACCTTATGCAGTCATATAAAAACACCAAGAATTGATATTTTTTTCATTCTATAGAAGAAAAAACATAATTAGAAAAATGAAGGAATTTCCAGATGTCACATAGCAATAGTAGAGGCTAAGGTGCTTCCAAATCCTGAACTTTATGTCTTAAGGAACCCTGCTTATAAGTGATCCACTTTTCCCTTTCCCATTGTTTCTTTACACTTGGAGATACATGCTATGGACATTGAGTGGAGCGAGTAGATGCTTTAGAGGGTAGAAGACTAAGAGAAAGCGTTTGGCCTCATTTCTTTGGGATTAGTGGGAGGTAGATGAGAAAGAAGAAACTGAACAAAGGAAGACAAGAGAGATAGAGAGAGAGAGAGAGAGAAAGAGAGAGAGAGAATGAAAGCAAAGGCATAGAGCTAGTAGTTAGAACTGGAGAGTCTTGCATAGAGAAATAGGTGAAGATTATGTTGGAAGACATGGTTTCCCACATCTAATTAACTGGAGAACAGCATTCTGAATTGTTAGAAGTCATGGTCATGGCGGACGCCTGTAATCCTAGAACTCGGAAGGCTGAAGCAGGAGGATAGGTGCGAGTTCAAGACCAACCTGGGCTAAAAAAGTGAGCTCAAGGCCAGCCTGAACTGCATAGC
>PVJA010025089.1:9638-31236 GCA_004027025.1 Myocastor coypus
AAAAAAAAAAAAAAAAAAAAAAAAAAAAAAAGGTAAATTGAAAAAAATTTAGAAAATATATAATGCTTGAAAACAAGTTTTATGAAATAAATTGGGCACACAAGCTTAAATAGTATAAAGCTTATACTTTCCCTTGATTAACTCAGAGAAGAAATAAAATAAAGAGAAAAATAAAGGATTGCTAAAAGGAAACAACTACTTCAGTGAACATATACCTGAAGACCAACCAATTAATAATAACATCATGCTTTGAAAGTCACCTAGTTGACTTTATGCAAGTGAGAAGGGGACCAAGTGGCCAAGGTTGAAGAAATAGGGACAAGGAGAAGGTAAGGAAAGATTTATCATGCATATGTATCTACTGTCTGCAATGAATGTCATCATTATATGTCACGAACATGAAATAAAATAATGACGATGTTGAAAATAGGAGAAAGGGAGGATTCAGTGGAGGAGGAGGGGAGAAAAAACGAAGAGATATTAAATGCATATGCTTGCTTCCAGAAGTAAACGTAAATATTAGGTAGTGCCAAAATGTGCTAAATAAAAATTATAAAACACAAAAGGAATAAAAATAAATACGTTAGATAATACAGGTATCATAAATATCTGACATAGCCTAAGTACTCAAGCCTATTACTAATTTCTAACCTTATTCATCTAGTGTTTGAGTTGTCCTTTGTTTTTGTCAGTTACTGAGGCCTGGAAAAGTACAAAAATGGGATGAAGTTTTCATATAGAAAAGTAGGGAATAAATTGCTAGGAAAGATAGTTTGTTTTATTGCCATGGAGAAAGATACTAACTACCAGAATTGGTTTTAGACCTGCCTAATCTATAGCCATGGTAACAAATAAAACTCACAACTAGATTTACATCTGTCTAATTGAGCAATGACAACTGCTTCGGTGAACACGTCCCTGAAGGCCAATCAATTAATAATAGCTTTATGCTTTGAAAGTCATCCAGTTGGCAGACAACTCACTTCACTGAACATGCTTCCAAAGCTGACACTGAGCTCTTACTATCTATGTAAATTATTAAACTCTAAGTCTACAACTCCTGACTCTGCAACCAATGCAAAACATGCTTCTGCAACCAACGAAAATATCACTCTATAGCTGATGGCGATACACTGTTGTTTCTATGCAAACACAAATTAAAATTTATTTTCTTGTAGGACTTCAAGGACTTTGCTCCATGCTCTTCTTGATTTGATAGCTTGTGAGAAGAAAGCTGCCACTATTCTGATGGGTTTTCCTTTATATGTGATCTGTTTCTTTTCTTTAGTAGCTTTTAGTTTCTTATTCTTGTGCTGCTTTTCTGGTATCTTATTATATGTTTCAGTGTAGTTGTAACTGGGTTTATATTAATTCTAGTTCCATATGCCTTGGTTACCTGAATGTCAGATTGTTTCCTCGTATTTGGGAAGCTTTCTGCTATTACTTCTGCCCATATTCTTCTCATATCATTTGTGTTGAATCGTTTTTTCTCACTATGCTCATTAGTCTTAAGTTGGTCATCTTTGCATTGTCTTACAGCTGTTGAATGATTATTTCCTAGATCCCATTTGTTTTTAAGAAATCTTTCCCTATCTCTTAACTAGTTGCAACAGTGTCATCAAGGTCTAAATTTCTATCTTCACTGTCATTCAAACAGCTTTATGAACTTTTAATGGAGTTTTTAATTTCTTTTGTATCTCTTTGAATCTGCTTTGTACAGTCTATTTCCATTTATTTGCCTCCTATATTGCTTATTCAACATTTCCATTATTTTTCTATTCTCCTCTATATTTTTATCAGTGTCTTCTTTAGAAAGGCTAATTCTTCCATTGTAGTTATCATTTTGTTTTGTACTTGTGAGATTATTTCTGACCTAGTTTCCTCTATAGTCTTTTGCAGTTGTTCCTTTACTTCAGTTGCTATTACTTCAGAGATTTCAGGTGTATGACTTCCAAATTGTGTGTGTTTGTGTGTGCGCGTGCATACGCGCGCGTGCGCGCGTGCACACTCGCACGTGTGCCCCCCTGTGCAGGGTCTCACTCTGCATCTGTGACTCATAGAGATCCTCCTATTTCCTGCCTCTCAAATGTTGGAATTTCAGGGAAACACCACCATGTCTGGACTTTACTGCCAGCTCAGCATGCCTGAGAGTGAGGCCGGTGCAGCAGGCCAGGCCAGGAGTCCAATCCTGGTCCCTGGGCTTCCCTAAGCAAGTGCTTAGTTCACTGAGCTATATCACTGGTCCTTCCAATTTCTTCTATGCTGCTGTCTCCTGGGTCTTTTTCTGGGTGGGATTGGGGCCTGAAAATGCATTTTGCTCCTTATTTTTGTGATTTTCTATTTCTATTTTTATTTCTGTGGTAACATTTTGTCATTTTGTGTAAGTTTGATAGTAGCTGTAGCACTGTAGTCAGAGCCTATCTATCTGCAAAGAGTCTATTTTTATGTATCTCTCCTATATTCTTGTTTTTTGTGTATTCCAAGATATTGCCTTCTCTATTGATTGATGGTAAGGTATTGACTTCCATTTGTCACTATCCTCTGCCCTTCAGTGTAGGGCTTATCTGAGACTATTATCTAAGCACCTCCCAATATTATTACCCAAGTGAGAACATGTGGTTATGGCAGATATGGTTTCCTATTTACATTAGTACAGCCAGTAAAATTTAGAAATTGACAAACATTTGTAACTAACGGTTTTCTGCTTTAGACCATAGGACCAAAACTTATAGCTGTATTACAAAGCAGACCTTAAACGGGAATTTGTATTTAAATTTGTTTCCCTGAGTTCTGTATGGGCACCTCCTCTTCATGTACCTGCAGTCTTCTAGGCAGATTAGCTCACCCCAGTAATCTGCTTCCACCTCTGTGTTGTGCAGATGCTCCTATAGGTCTGGGCCTTAGTCTGGGCTTGGCTGGGCCCATCAGTAAGTTTCAGCTCACAGCGTCTAGATCTAATGAACTCTAACTCTACTGGCTGAACCTGGCTTGAGTCTGGTTACTGTGTTTGGCTCCCTCCAGCTGAGCCCAGTCCAAATGGACTGCTGGGCCCTTCTGGCTGCTGGTCCCATGATGGTTCCTTCCTTTTAGGCCTGACAAGGTGGAGTGGGCCCACCATGCCCTGCTGTCATGCTATAATATATGTGCAACTTTTTGCTTATTATTTCTTTACCTTACTGGACTACACTGTCTAATATCTATAATTCAGTATTTATGCTCACAAGGATAGAGTCATTGTCTTATTTTTGAGTTTAGGAGAGCATTTGATACTTCACCATGAATTATGATGCTGGCTACATGTTGGTTTATACTTGATATTTATAAGATTTTGGAATCACCTTCTGTTACTTGTTTTCATCATATATCATTGTTGAAGGTCAACAAATTTTTTTCTCCATTGATTAAAATGGTCGTATTTTCATTTGTATTAAAATGTGACTAATTATATAAATTGATTTTTAATATTAGAACAAATATATATCCTTGGGATAATCCTACTTGGTCCAATATAATATGCATATTTATTATTTAGTCTTTTGCATAATATACTTATTTGATGTGAAGGATTTGCATCTACACCAATAAAATCAGGATGCTTTTTCCCTATTATATATTGTGCTGCTTTGACATCTGGGTGACACTAGCCTTGAAGAGAGAGTAATTATTTTGTCTTCCTTTGCTTTTAAACAAGTTTGGTACTGTTTCTGCCAGAACATCTGATAGAATTAAGTAGTGAGGCTATCTGAGCTTGGAATTTGTGGATAGGTTTCTATTTAAAATTGACTGTACATGTGTACATATACTATTAATATTTTATACTGCTTATTTTTCAGTTTTGGTTATTTGAATCTTGCATTTGTTCATATCAGGCATAGACTTATTCATGGATTTTAGAAAAGCTGTCATGTCTGCATCTTGTTCTCAGAACAACTGTTGTGAAGACAATAATGTGCATTGTATTAATAAAAAATAATTTTAAAAAATAGAGTCTGGCTCTATTTATCTCTAAGTGCTCAAATTTTTTGAACCTCACCTTTCTATCTCTTCTCTCTCATGTTGGGAAGCCAGCATGACAGCTGCATACTTCCTTCTTCTATGCCAACTAGAGTTTCCAAACAGACAACTCACTAAGTGCTCAGGGTATTCGCATCACATCCCTACCCCGTGACCACAGTAGAGTTCCCAGGTGCTCTCCTTAGCCCGTCTTCTGAGAACATTTTCAAATAAGTCTCCTCCTGAAAACCCTCGCCAGAGGAGTAAAACATTTTTATGACTTCTTCCTGTATGTGTTGATGTTGTCCACTTTGGCATCTGAATTTGACATCTAAATTTTGTGCTTCCGAGGAGTGGTCCCTTTCTACTTTTAAATACCTTTTGTGTTAGAATGATGTCTCTCTTTCAATCGTTTGGATAGTAGACTTTTCATGTCCATTAAGTTTTATCTTATATAACTTGCTGATCCCGTGTTGGGTGAATATATATTATGAGTGTTACCTCTTTGTCTTGAATTTTTGCTCTAACCAGTATGTAGTGGCCTTCTTTATTTCATTTGATCATTCTTGGCTTGAAGTTTAGACTCTCTGCAAACATGGTTGCTACCCCTGGGTTTTTGTTTGTTTGTTTTGAGGTGCTAGGGCTGAGTTAAGTGTGTTTGCTGTATACAGCTTATTGTTGGATTTTGCTTCATTATCTCTCTGCTACTCTATTTCTTTTAGTTGGAGAGTTGAGTCCATTTACATTGATGGTTATAATACAAATGTGTTGACCTACGATTGACATGTCTTTTCTTACTGTTTACCCATTTTTCTCCTGTGTTAATTGGTTGCCCTATTTGGTGGGTTCTTTCTGTTCTCATGTGGACTTTGGGTTATTTTGGCCCATCTCTAAAATATTTTTTAGTAGTCTGTGTAGCATTGGTTTTGACATCATGAAATTCTTTAGCTGCTCCTTGTCATGGAAGTATTTCACTTCTCCCTTGTACTTGAAAGAGAATTTTGCTGAGTATAACAATACAAATGATATAAAAAGAATATGGGGAGAAATAATAGCAGAAAAGTTTTCAAATATGAAAAATCCGACATTAAGGAACTGGAGCTGGAATTTGTTTTCATGGAGTTCTTGAAGCACTCTGTTCCATGCTCTTCTTGTCTTCGTGGTTTGTGAAGAGAAATCTCACATTATTTTGATGGGTTTTCCTTTAAATGTGATCTGTTTCTTTTCTCTAGTGATTTTTAGCATATTATTCTTCTATGGATTTCTGGAATCTTGACTATAGTATGTCTGTGTGTGCTTTTAGTTGGGTTGGTTTTATTTGGAGTTCTTTTTTCTCCAGTTACTTAATGTATAATTGTTTTCTCATATTTGGGAATTTCTCTGCTATTACTTCTCCCCATGTTCTTTTTATATCATTTGTATTGATTCCTTCTTTCTTATTGATTCCTATTAATCTCACATTGTTCATTTTTACATCGTCTTGCAGATGTCGATTTTTTTTCCTGCATCCTGTTAGTTTTTAAGAGATCCTTTCTTACCTTTTCACTAGCTGTGACTAGTGAAACTCTATCTTCACTTTTGTTCATACAGTGTTGCCAGATTGTGATTGCGATTTTATTTTCTTGTATATCTCTTTGAAACTGTTTCATGTGATCTATTTCTTTCCTATAGTGCTCATTCAGGGAATCCATCATTTTTCTATTCCTAATTTTTTAATCGTTGTCTTCTTTAGTAGCATTTAAGTCTTTCATTATAGTTATCCTTTCTTTCTCTACTTCAGAGATTGTTTCTGCTCTGATCTCCTCTGTACCTTTCTGCAATTGTTCCCCTGTTTTAGATGCTATTAATTTAGAGATTCTTTTTTTTTACTCCATAGATTATTTCTGGTCTGATTTCCTCTATCCTTTTCTGCAGTTGTTTTTCCGCTTCGGCTTCTATTAAATCATGCTTACCTTTTTTACTTGAGATGATAGCTCTTATCTGAGTTTCTCTTTACATTTCTGCGCTTGTCTTTCTACCTCAGATGTTACCAATTCAGAAATTTCAGCTGCATAATTCCTGTTTTCTTCCATGGTAGTGTCTCCTGTATTTGTTCTCGGTGGGCTCTGGACCTGAGGTTGCGTCTTTCTCCTTCTCTTTGTCATTTTATATGACTCCTGCACTTTGGTGAAACTACATGGTCAGCACCTATCCAAATTTAGGTCCATATCCACCAATCTTGACCCTGTCCTGATGTGCCTAGTTGCGTCTCGCTACTGTCCTCAGCTTCTTCCTGCTACATCTAGGCAAGGGTCTTGTCAGTCAGCATGGTTGGGTGGGGGCAGATTTCAGGTGTCTGGCGGGGCGGAGGACCCATGCCATGGAGAGTTCCTACCTGCGCATGGGACTATTTCATTTTTTTTTGAAGGAAGGTATGTTATCCATAATGCCTGCTTAATCTTATTCAGACTTCCCTTTTAACCTTATTAGGGCATATGTAGAATAGCCTCTACTATAGAACTAATTTAGAAAAATGAATTTATCAATTCCTTTGACTGTGGTCCTTTAGACCTCTTTATTAAAGCTCTGCATATTTATTGAGCTTCTATATTCCTTTCACTCTGGACTCTATCATCACTCAGCCTTTTGGAAGCTCTGGAAATTGTTGCTCTGAAGTTTCCCCCTAGTTTTTCTCTCCTCATGCTCATTTGTGTGTATGTCGAGGGGCTGGTTTAAGGTGTCTCATTCTACAAATATGTAGCTTAGCATATGCTAAAACTCTGAGAGGAAATAATCTACTGAGACTTTGAACATTCTTTTTAATAAATGCACCTTTCCATTATTCTTTTTCCTGAACTTGCCATCACAATGCCCCTGAATTGGGCAGAATGTCCCTCTAACTAGTAAGCATGCCATGCCCTGCATGCGTTACCCTACACTATGCCATGTGTCCAGAGAAAGAAACACAGGTGAGTAGGACACATTTTACTGACCCTCATGTCAGGATTGGCAGTCCTGATCTTCACGTTGCCCATAATCATTTACAGTTGTCTCCCTTATTTTGTCTAATTTCAAATTATATATGGAAAGAAAATAAATATAGTAACTTTTCCTCCATCACTTACAAAAAAGGAGTTAGTCTGCGGTGTTAATTTTAACATACGTATAAATTTTTCTACATCATTAAAGTGTAAACTTTTAAATCTAGTTTATGCCAATCAAAAAACACTAAGCTATTATTATCATGAGTTGATTCCTCATAGAAAAATATATTTACTCTTTTTAGGGATATAAAATTAATTTTAAAACAAGATAACAGCAGAGTAACAATATCTAATACGTTGCATTTTGCTATCTTTAAATTGCCTACTCAACATAAAGAGATACCTTTTTCAGCCATTCCTTGGTTGATGGATGTCTTAATTGTTTCCAAGATTTAGTTATGGCAACTTATATTGCTTTAGATTTGGGTGCCCAAATATCACTGTTTTATAATGTTTTAATTTTGTGACAAGATACCAAGAAGAGGAATTTCAAGAGTGGTTGTTCCAGGCTACACTCCTACCAACAGTGGAGAAAAGTGCCTGTCTCCCCGTAACTCTGTAAGCATTTCTTTTTGACTGATTTTTTTTTTATCATAGCCATTCTTTCTGGGGGGAGGGGAATGAAATCTCAGTGTTGCTTTATTTTATACCTCTTCAATGACAAGTAGTGTTGAACAACTTTTCATATATTTATTTTCTCTTTGTATTACTTCATATGAGAAGTGTGTGTTTATCTCAGCTGCCAATTTTTGGACTGAGTCTTTAAATTTGGGAGATCTGATTTTTTCAGTTCTTACCTGTTCTCAGTGGCAATACTTGGTTTAAGAGACAGCTGATAAACACTTTTCCCCATATACTCTGTTGCTGGTTTCTCTTGCTCTGTAAAATCTGCTCAATAAGATGAAATCCCAGTTGTTGACTTTTCAGTATAGTTCCTATGTTACGGGGCTTTATACATAAAGTCATCACCTAAACCAGTGTCTTTTGAGTGTTTTACCTGTTCTATCTTCTAGCAGACTTAATATTTCTATTTTAATATTTAGCTCTTTGATCCATTTCAAATTTGGTTTAGTGCATATTGAAATATATGGATTTAATTTTAATCTTTGGCATGTGCTTCTGAGTCAATTTTTCATAGAGAATTTTTGAGGTTATCTAAATTCTCTCTTTTGAGGTTATCTAAAGGCACCAAGAAGCCTGCTTTGTATTTGTAAGATATTTTCTCTTACATACTTTATATACATATTGTTTTAATTATTTTCAAAATGGGTACCAGGCTCGTATACCTATGGTAGAATTGCTGAATCTATCATGGATATTTTGGTATTATTATTATTATTCTTGTTTTCTAAGAGAAGCCTGTGTAAAATAGTTGGTTGGATCAGTCTGTTTGGAGAAACAACCTCTTCATTACTTTACTTTTCACTGTGGAGTCCTACTTGATGACAGTACATTGAATAACAAATATCTAGGTTTTCCACAGGTTCTCACAGTCATTTCCTAATACTAATGTTGAATAACCATTAACATTTATATATTTAAGCTATCTTTCACAAGAACAATTTAGCATGCTTTTGATAAAGTTACAATTAGGTCATTTTATAAGAGTTTGATTTCTGGTAAGAGATTGGGTATTATATGAGAGTTGGAGTAGTTAGCACATCCTCTCCATTACTGAGTTTTTAAATTTATAAATCATTCCTATTAAAAAAAGCGATTAGATAAAAATTTGTCATGGTTTTTGGAATAGCGCGAAGGTGTCTTTCTAAAAGTTATATTCTGAACTCCTAACCCTCAGTGAGTGATATTAGAGGGTGATAATCATTGGGAGTTGATAGATCATAGAGGTAAAGCTCTCCTCATTTAGGACAGTGACCTTGTAAAAGACAGACTTGAAAGGCCTCTCACCCTCTTCCTCCATAAAAGGACACAGAAAAAGACAATTATCTATAAGTCAGAAGAAAACCCATCAGAACTGAACCACACTGATTACTAGATTTCTTGCCACCAGAACTGTGAGAAATAAATGTGTTTTGTTTTCATAATTTACACTCTTGTTAAAATGCATTTGTGTTTTTCTCAGTTGGTTTGCATTAAAATCATTATATTAGGAGACTGAACTGTAATGATTCTCTGTGTAAATAGTAAGAGATGAAGTGCTGTTTCTCCCTAACTCCCAAAAAAAGTATAAATTAAAAAAAACGTGTTTTGTTTATAAGCTATGCACTGTATAGAAATTTGTTATAGTAGCCATCACTAAAACAAGATTATCCAAGATATCTGTTCTAATAATGAACACTTAAACTTGATAATGAAATTTATGAAGTTCTCCTTAAAATCAATAGGGTGTTTCATATAGTACATTAATGGTAAGGTCAAAATGGCAAGATCAACCAGTTTGATGTTTATATTAAGAAATGGAAATGTGTTCAATGTAAGACTGTCAGATTAAAAACTGGCAACTGCCTGAGAAGGGGCGATGTTTATATTAATTGAGGCTATGGATTCATTGAGATAAATGAAAAACTGACTAGTAGTAGATCAACATATGTGCTATACTAAGTAAGACTAGAGTCCTACTTCAGACTAAAGCCCTACTTTAGTCTTACAGACATTTTCTGACCTGTCTAAATTATGCAGAGTTTAAAATAAATTGGCAAGCCTTATTGAGATTAGAGTGGATTTTTCTGCTTATTTAACATATATCTTCTAGTTAATAAAGTCTGGAGTCACATGCCTTTCTTTGGTCACTTCTTGAATTACACATAGTATGGGTATATTGATGATAAATTCATTTATGATATCAAACTTGTAAAAATAATCCTTCTGTGGTAAATTTAATGGTAGCTTTATTTGAAAAGTACAATGCTAGTTATTAAATTTTCAGAAGATGTATAACAAATAGTTAAGTAATATTCTTGCAACAGAGATCTCAAATTCATAATTATACATTAGGATGAAAATAGTTTGATAATAAACAATTTCAGTACTTGACTGGTTCAGGCTCAAGCTCAAGCAAACTTCTGTAGTCAAGGTTTGCAAGGGAAGTGATTTAATATAGGACACAAGGTGTAGGGTTTATTTTATAACATTTACCCAAAAAGTCAAATGCAGAAAAGTAAAACAGATCTCTCTGCACACTGGAAACTCAAACAACGCAGCTGAGGGCCTGAATCCCACTGCAACGTCCTGCGTCCTAGAACAATCAGCCGTACGGGTCCAACTGGAGGCCTAGAGCACACAACAATGGTGCAGGAAAGTCTGCGTCATGAATCTGCACCCAGGGGGCCCAAGGACAGTGGTAGAAATAAGAAGGCTGGACCAGGGGAAAAAGGATCTGGGCTAGCAGATTGAGGGATCTGCACTGGGGCCAGGAAGCCATTCTCAAATTAAGGACAGAGCTCCCCCAAGAAAACTGCAGTCATTTTCCGTGACAGTGTGGACCTGAGCTCTTCAGACATTGGGAGCAGCTGAGTTTATGCCAGCACAACAAGCTTTTCCAGAAACAGCATACCGTCTCGCCCTCCATTTCTGCTTTCATGCTGTTGGCAGCAACGCTTAGGTGGGCCCGCCACACCCACGGCATGCTGACTCAATGCAGCTGAGTGTTCCAACTTACCGTTAGTTAATTCATCTCATAAACCAAACCAAACCAAAGCAAGAGAGACAGAGAGAGAGAGAGAGAGAGAGAGAGAGAGAGAGAGAGAGAGACCTCGTCCTTAAATTTTTACTGCTGATTTATATATAAATGCAGCTATCTTTTACTATCTTCTGAAGAAACTAGACATTTTTAAAAGAATAACTATGTTTTTCTTTTTCATTCTGACTACCAGGCATTCACTTTATTTCATAAGTTTTAGATAGTGTAAAAGCTTTCCTTTTGAACATCAAATATTCTTGGAAATACATGGCATTTAAGTTAACTTGAAAGATATATGAATGCCCACCTGCATGTATAGATAATTCTCCTTGGGAAATAATGGAGGATTTTATTTTATTTTATTTTTGTTTTTTTGTATTTTAGGGAAGGGTGACTACTACATTGGACTCACTACTAGTTATCCACCCGTTTACAGCCTCTGAAGAGCTGGGGTTGCAGGCACTTGTCAACATACCCAATCTCAATTGTCATCTCAGGGTGCCCTGGGGGTGGGGCAGGCACCCCAGGCCAAAGGATTGAATCCCCAGTGCCTGCGCCTGCTTGCAGGCACTCTAATCCGCTGAGCTATTTAGAGGATTTTTGGAAATTAGCCCTTCCTTAGAGTAAGAACCCTGTATCTTGAATCATTATCTTCTGCTCTTTTGCAAGAGTAAACCATTACCTCCAAAACTCTTGAAGTGTCAGATATAAATTTGTATGACTCTGTAAGACATTGATTCAAAGAAATTAAATCTAAAATATATGTTTTAAAATATAAAATATGAAGAATATGTAAAGAACTAAGCTCAATAAAAGCACAAGTAGCCTCAATTTACATTTTTTAGAAAATGCAAATTATTTTGACAGGTACTTGACAAGCAAACTAAACAAATGGTATAGTAAAAATATTGTAATATCATTAAGCAATACATTACCAATGATATTGTTGAAATTTTATTACACAGTGGGATGCTCCTAACACATACCAAAATGGCAAAATTAAAATAATTGTTAATATCAAGTGTATATGAGAATAAAGTCAACTGTAATTATAATACATTACTGAAAGGCACGAAAAGTTACAAGAGTTATTATAAATTCAACTGGGAGGTTTCTAATTAAGTCTCCACAAGATCCAGTGAGTCCCCTTCTATATATTTACAACAGAGATACAAAATAAGTGAACTTGGAGTGAATGTTTTTGGGAACTATGTTCAATATTAACCCTGACCCAAGCATTCAATGGATAAGAGGAAAAACTGTAATATATCTATAGCAGTGTGTATTCTTGAGTCGTACACACGAGGGGGCTCTTAGGACATGAACAACTTGCATTATTTTCAGTAATGTTATGCTTAGCAAAAGAGACCAGTCGGAAAAACGTGCACTGCAGGATTCCATTTACACAAAACCATGAAACCATGCGTCACAGGAACATAATGGGAAGGAATATTTAAAAAATTGAATTAATATATTTACTTACCCATAGCCTTTAAAAACTCATATTTGTGTATGTAAAATACTATAACAAAAACACTATAGAATAAAAATATGCTTTCCCCAAAATTTACAAGAATTATGTTTATTATTTATCTTAAATTCTTCAGGACATAGTGTTAAAATTAGTTTTCCTTTACTTTAAAATGTTCACAGATTATACAAAATGAAAAAAAAAACAATTTTTAAATTTGTAAGAAGACAAGCTAGCTTTGAGTGTAAGTTTTTAAATAACCAACTATTTTATTGAAATTAAATAATCTTTATTATTATTGTAATTAAAACAATATGATTTCTTCAAATAGGAATTCAAGTCTTATTAGATTCTGTAAAGGAAAAGTGCATAAATGCTCTTAATTTCAGTGAAGGCTCTACACTGAAATCAGTACAATAGTAATTACAGATCAGTGGGAGCGAAAACCTAAGGCACAAAAGGTACGGGGGTGGCATGTTTTCATTATTTAAAAAATCTCTGAAAGGCTTGGCATCACTGTTGTAGACTAAGGTCGAATTATTCGCTAAATACACATGTATTCATATATTTATATGTGACTATTTTTAAATTAAGCAAGTTAAATCTATGTCAATTGTCATATGTACAGAAGCATCCAGCGCTTCTAGTACTGGAACTCAGATTTCATTTTTAGTGCTGTGCTGCCATCTGCTGGTCCTACATCCTCCGTGGATGGAAAGTTCCAGGGTGCCAGAGACTCCTTGGATATATATCCTTGAAGATGCAGCAGTGAGTAATAGTCTCAGCCCGTTGGGTAATCAGTTAAGTGGGTCTCATGTCCAGTGAAGAGGAAACATAAATCTATATAGAGTTAGATTCACATAGATTGTCACCTAGAAATCTGATTCAGTGCAACCTCTTCATTTTATTAAAGTCAGTTTGAGCTGAGCACAGTGGTATGGACCTGTTATCCTAGCATCTTGGGAAATGAAAGGAATAGAATCATGAATTCGTGCTCAGGTGGGACAACTTGCTGTTACATGTAGCTGCGGCTTATTCTTTATGCTTTGTACTATTCCTTTATATGAATGTACCATAATTATTCAGTCTACTATTATGGACACTTGCATTAGTTCCAATTTAGGACTGTTCTATTCTTTAAAAAAGTTTCTTATATCCTTTTTTAAAACACATCATATTTATCTTAAATATATGTGTATGTATGTATATATGTGTTTATATATATGTATATCTTCAGTAGATATTACTGTTTTCTTACCGTAACATTTCTATACCATGAGCTTACATTTTTTAGCATTACTAGAAATTTTATACATGCACAGTTTAGCTTAACAAAACCAATATCATATTAAACTTTTTTTCTTCTTGGAAATGGCAAACTTTTACAATGCTTTAAATATTAGTTGAATTGTCCTCCTTCCTTCCTCTTTCTTTCTTTTTTTTTTTTTTTTTTTTTTTTTTTTTTTTTTTTTTTTTTTTTTTTTTTTTTTTTTTTTTTTTTTTTGTATTTTAGGGAAGGGTCTGCAAGGTGTTCAGGATGTCACTACTGGATTGAACACATAGTGATTCATTTGTTCATGGCCTCCCAAGATCTGGGATTACAGGCGTGCACCACCATGCACACAGTCTGAATTGCCATCTCAGTGCATCCAGTGCATCCCAGGAGCAGGACTGGCATGGGAGGCCTGGGGATCGAACCCCAGCCCCTGTATCTGCTTGCAGGCACTTTAATTCACTGAATTACTTGACCAGCCCTCCCCATTCTAATATATGTATTTAATTTATCTTTTTTAATTGATATAAAAATTTTGTGTATTTAGGGTTAATATATAACTAAGTTCATAATACAATTTTCTGTATCTATGTTACTGTTTGTATCTTATTCTGTGTCTGGTTCACAGCTCTTTGGGTCATACAGTTTTTGCCTTGTGTGTGTTTCTAGATGGGTGGTTACCACTGGACTACATATCTGTCTTAGTTATTTTTCTCTCATTGCTGGGACAAATACCCAACACTCAAAATGAAGGGAGAAAAGGTTTATTTAGCTCACAGTTTGTGGAGGTTTCAGTTCATATTCAGCGGGCTCCAAGGCTGAGTGGCACATGGCACATGGTGGTGGAACAGCAACAGTGGCAAGAGAACAACCAGGAAGCAGAGAGCAACAGCTCAAGTCTGTCTCTCTGTCTCTCTTTAAATTACATCAGGCTCTCTGCCTTAGCCTATCAGCCTCAGGCCACACTCATAGTCTCAGCACTACTCAGACCATAATCCCAACAGCAGTAAAACATGTAATCCCAGTGGATCATCATTCAAGTCTCAAACTCTAGAAGTCCCCACCCATGACTCCATCAGGCTTTGGGGAGACATCTAGACATAAATCATAACAATATCCAACCTGAACTATGTTTTAACAGCTGTTTTAATTAGACTCCTTAGTCATAAACTGAC
Organism: Myocastor coypus; assembly: GCA_004027025.1. Taxonomy (NCBI): domain Eukaryota; kingdom Metazoa; phylum Chordata; class Mammalia; order Rodentia; family Myocastoridae; genus Myocastor; species Myocastor coypus. The sequence continues at coordinate 24,214 of PVJA010025089.1, forward strand.
AGCTATTTTATATTCTACAATGTCTTAATCTTTCTCTAGTTTTATGATTTATTAATTTCTTTTAAGGAGAATAGAAAAATAATAGGGAAGATATTAGAAACAATACACAATTTAAAGAAAAAGGAGATAATAGTATTCAACAATGGTTGGTATGTTGTACAATTCTATCTTCAATGTAGTTGCTGAGATTACAGATGTACTCAAGTAAAAGTGGCCAAAGAATTTTATTACAAATTAACTGACACATAAAAAAAAACAATAGAAATCAGTAGTACAATCGTTTTAGCTATAACTATATATATATATATATATATATATATATATATATATATATATATAATTTTCCCTGTCCTTTTTAGCTATCTTTTCTCCTTCTTTGTTGGTAATTTTAGATTTATGACAGCATTGTTTGTGTAATATGAAGGATTCAAGAATGCTTTAGTACATGTGGTTGGTTTTCTTTTAAAGGTTTGAAATTTCTGAATTTAGTTGAAATTCTAGCACATTTCCAAAAACATGAAACTTTTGCACAAGAAATTTGAATAAAATCTATCAAGTTACACAAAAATGAAATTGTCCAAAACTAATTATAAAGGAAAGTAATCGTTAAAGCACATATATATATATATATATATATATATATATATATATATAATTAGCTATGGACAAAAAAATTAAATAACATCTCATTTCATAGCACATTAGAAAAAATAAAGAGCAAGTATGCAAGAAACTAGACTAATTCAAAGGACTGAAAGAAAAAAAAAGTTCTGCTGTGTGTATAAGAGAAAAGGAAGAAGTAATATAAAGTCAATGAAAACGGAAATACACATTTAAAGTCACTAATATTAGCAGAAAATATCACATCATGTCTTATAAGTACATTATAAGTCAAAGATACAGTTTAAATCTTTAAAAATTAATATTAAATGATATTCAGAAAATTAAATATTAAGTGAAAATTTAATATTTCAAAACAATTTTAACTAAGAAAAAGTTTTCACGATAGAAGGCATTGCTAAGAAAAAAACATAACATAAATACTGGAATGGCAAACATATGACCAGTTGGTGATAGGATATCACACAAAGTTCTATTATGTCGAGGGCATAAACAGTGTCCATGATGCTTACTGCTGACCAAGTGTCACTTATAGGACAGAGTTACTGCTATTTCCTTGATATTCACCATGTAGATCTGGCCAAAATCCTGACCTATAAGTGGCAGGAGAAGTCCATTTGTAGAGGATACAGATGGAAGTATTTTCCTGCTATATACAAAATAATAATTGAAAGAATGCTTCTTTTTTCTCCTGTGTTAATTACCCAATTTTGTGGGTTCTTTCCATTCTCCTTCATGGAGTTATGGTCATTTTGATCCCTCTCTTCTCTAGAACATCTTTTTCTTTTTTTTTGTCTTTTTGAGACAGGGTCCCGCTATGCAGTTGAAGCTGGCCTTGAGCTCACTTTTGTAGCCCAGGCTGGTCTCGAACTTGCACCAATCCTCCTGCCTCAGCCTCCTGAGTGCTGGGATTACAGGCGTGTGCCACCATGCCCGGCCAGAACATTTTTTAGTAGTCTGTGTAATGTTGGGTTTGTCATCATGAAATTCGTTAGCTGTTCTTTGTCATGGAAGTATTTCAGTTCTCCTTTAAATTTGAGAGTTTTTCAGGGTATATCAGTCTGGGTTGCAATTTGTTTTCTTGTAAGACTTGTATTACTTTGCTCCATGCTTTTCTTGATTTGATGGCTGTAAAGAGAAATCTCCTATTATTCTGATGGGTTTTCCTTTATATGTGATCTGTTTCTTTTCTCTAGCAACTTTTAGTATGCTGTTCCTGTCCTGAATTTCTGGGATCTTGATTATTATATGTCTGGGTGTGGTATTAATTGGGTTGATGTTATTTGGAGTCCTATATGCTTCAGTTAACTGAACGTCAGATTGTTTCCCCATATTTGGGAAGTTTTCTGCTATTATTTCTGACCATATTCCTTTTATATTATTTGTATTGACTCCTGCTTTCTCATTGATGCTTATTAGTCTTATGTTGTTCAGCTTTGCATCATCTTGCTGATGTTGAATTATTTTTCTGCATCCTAGTTGTTTTTGAGAGATCTTTTCTTACCTTTTCATTAGCTACAACAGTGAGTTCAAGGTCTGAAAGTCTATTTTGACTTTCATTGAAATGGTTTTGTCATCTTGTCATTGAGGATTCAATTTCCTGTATAGCATTTTGAATCTGCTTTGTAAATTCTGTATTGTTCATTCAAGGATTGCTTCATTTTTCTATTCTCTATTTTTGGAATCAGTATCTTCTTCAGGAGCATTTAGTACTTCTTTCATTATAGTTGTCATTTCTTTTTTTGGTTCAGAAATTATTTCTGATCTGATTTCCTCTATGCCTTTCTGCAGTTGTTTCTTGACTACAGATGCTATTATTTCAGAGATTTCAGGTGTGTGATTTCCAATTTCTTCTATGCTATTGTCTCCAGCTTTTGTTCTGGGTGGGTTTGGGCTTGAGAATGCATTTTGACCTTTCTTATTGTCATTTGGTATAGTATAGTCTTCTGAACTTTGGTGCAGAGTTTTGGTGAAGTTATTACCTTCAGATCTACCAATTTCAAACTCATCAAGGTGGGTGTCGCTCGGATCTGGCAGCTGAACTCCACTTCTTCCTGCTGCAGCTCTTGGAGGTGAACCCACTATGCCACTTTGGCAAAATATTCTGCTTTTGGATTTTCTGGGTTGGTTTTGCCTTAGCCTCTCTGCAGGGAGTTCTGCTGTAGCATTCCACACAGGACACACCAGGAGTGGGCTTTTGATCAAATGTAGACCCAGTAAGGCCCCTGATCATCTCACCCACTTGCTGACTCTGGATTCTAGGTTAAATGAGGATCTGGCAGGTCCCAGTTTCTCGCATTCCTTTCCCTTATTTTTAATGATAATTTGTCATGATCTGCGTTTCTGGAACAATATTGTCTTCCTTTGCCACCTTCAAATATATTTTTAACATTTTCAGATGACATTTCTTTTTCATTATTATAATAATACAGCAGACAGTCTAATTACTTTGTGAGTACTCTGTCCTTTTTCTTGGTTAACTGTTAGAACACTTCCTTGTGTGAAGTCTTTTATTTTCTCAGCTTAGTAATCAGAATATACTCTGTCTAATATCAGTATTTTCTGATTCTAGATAAATCTTACAATATTCTTTCTTACTAGCCATCATCTTTATTGCTGATATATTCTTTCATTTCCTTTCAAATGACAAATAATGTAGGCTCTTTAAGGTAGCTTCACTGTATGTTGACTATTTAGTTTATAATTTTGTATATCATCATTTTTGGTTCTTTGAGTCTTCTCTGACTATTTTATCTGTTTTGCTACCAACTCTAAGTAAAATACTCCATATTAATGTGTATCTGTATTCATTTTAAAAGTTATATTCACTATTTTAAATTCTTGCTTCAGGGAGCTTGCCAAGTAGCTCAGTTGATTAAAGCACATGCTTAAGCAAAGGCATTCAGGTGCCAGGACTGTGGTTTGATTCCCTATTCCATATGGCGCATGAGACCTGCCCTTAAGGCAGCTTGGGCAAGCCAAAAATAATAATAATTAAAAAGATTCTTAAATTCTTGCTTCATTTCTGCCCTAATTTTTCTTAATAGCATTTAACTTATTGAGCATAATTGATAAAATAAATTACTTAAGACATTTTCATGTATGTATATATATTGTAAAGTGATTACAGCCATCAAGCAAATTAGCATATCCATCATCTCATATACTTACAAAAATTCCTCATTTACTTCAGCAAGAACCATTTCATTTTGGCACAGACCAAACAGTACACTTTTAAAAATGTACTTCAATAAAAAAAAATTATTTCTAGAATCTATACATAAATAAATACTAAAAATAGTAGCAATACAGAATATTTTACAATATTTTAACAATTCATTCCTACTCAATAATTCACCTCTGTGTTTTTCTTCCTAGATATAATATATAAATGAGTCAATAAGAAACACTATTCAAATAGCATCTAATATAATGTATAAGCAATTAAAATTTTACATTTTTCAATGCAAAAGGCCATATAGAATTGAAAATTAGTAATGTTTTGCTGCTGGTTTTTATCAAAATGATATCAAGCTATTAGTTGGAATGAACTTCAAATGTACACCTAAGTGCATCTTCTCAGATTAATAATCCAATAAATGACAAAAAAGACAAACAGTGAATATAGCATCATAGGGGCTGGCAAGATGGCTCAGTGGTCTAAAGCACCTGCTTAAGTAAGCTTAGGCAACTGCAGGGACTGCAGTTTGATCCCCGGTACCATATACTGTGCCAGTCCCATGCCCAGGGCAAGTTGAGCCAGCAATAATAATAATAATAATAATAATAATAATAATAATAATAAATTAATAATTAATAATAATAATAATAAAGATAGCATCATGGCACAGAAGCTTGGTTTTGCTCCCTTTGGATAAAATCTTCAATTTTCCCATCATTTTACTTAGAAATCCAGTTGTAGAATCAAACTATGAGTGGGCCTGGCGGGATGGCTCAGTGGTCTAAAGCGCCTGCTTGGGAAAGCTTGGGCAAGCTTGTACGGCTTCAGGGACCGCGGTTCGATCCCCGGCACCACATGCTGTGCCAGCCCTGCCCTCAGGGCAGGCTGAGCCGGCCATAAAAATGAGTGAATAAACAAAAAAAATAAATAAAATAAAAATTTTTTAAAAAAAGAATCAAACTATGAGTTCATTTCAACTAATTTAATTTGATTTTAAAGTTGATGACCTATTTGAATGGAAAGAGATGTTATATCAGTTACTTTGCTTCTCACACTTTCCGTGAGTCTCTCGATTTTCTTCTTCACAGGCACTATACCCACTATTAGCATAGCTGTAGTTCCCATAGCTGCCAGGCGGAACTCTTTCACCCAGGTACGGACGCCTCATCCTGCCAAGGGGATGAGCAAAATGGCACGCAAGAGGGGACTGGCTCGCTAAGGGTTGTGAGTCACCGAGACCGCGTGTTCAGACCCAGGGCCCTGTGAAATATCCACTTCTTGTCCCAGAGCACCAAGACAACAGTACCCAAAAATTACTCTTAAACAAAAATATGCTGGCCACCTCACTTGCAGAAACAGACTAAAGCAGTTAAGTGAACACCATTCTACACCATTTCTTGCTATCTGTACACATTAATGCATTTTGAACATTAAAAATAATGTTCAAACTATTTTGTAACCCACTTTTTCACTTTATGTATTTATCTCACTTCAAAGAAATCACGTCAATTTTATGATCTTTCAGTGATATAATTAATAGCATTTCATGCTTCCTGTTTTCCTCCTTCTCACCTTTCTTCTCTTATTTTCTTCCTCTTTTCTGTAATAGTTTTCCTCTACTTTTACATCATCATTTTTGGATTCCACATATTAGGGAACTCATTTCATACTTCTCTTTCTAAATGTGGCTTATTTCACTTTATATGACTCCCTGTTGTACCTATTTTCCTGCAAATTAGAAGATTTTGTTCTTTTGAGGAACACTCCACTGAATATATATCCTATAATTTTTTTCTCCATTCACGTGTGGATGGGTAGCTAAGCTGGTTCAACATGTTGGCTACTGTGAATGTACCCCAAGAAACATGAATATGTGGGTATTTCTGAAGTACACTTTCACTACTTTGGGTATACACCAAGTGATGTAAAACTAGTTTATATGGTAGTTCTATTTTCAATAATTTTATGAACCTTCGTACTGATTTCCACAGGAACTACACTAATTAAATTGGTATCATCAGTGAAGAGTGACTCCTTTGTGGTATTTATTGAATTTCATATTCTTGATGATGGCCATTCTGATTGGGATAAGATGGGATCTTGACCCAATTTTTATTTGTATATTCCTAAGGTTAAAGATGTTGAACACTTTTATATAGTTATTTGTCATCTGTCCTTGTTCTTTTGAAAGAATCTCAGTTGATTTCATTTGTCCATTTGCTGACTACCCCATTTGAAATTTTGGTGTTAAGATTCTAGGTGCTTTTTATACTCTAGGTATTAGTCTTTCTGTTTCATTTTGTTGTTTGTTTGTTTTGCTGTGCAGAGCTCTATACTTTGAGTAGTTTCATTTGTTGATACTTTCTACTCTTTCCTGTGCTATTGGTGTTCTACTCGGGAGATCTATTCTTTTTAATGTATTGGTTGTTACTTGGTTTCATTATACAGCTTGGACTCATGGTGATCCTCCTGCTTTTAGCCTCCCCAGGGATGGCACTACAGGCATGCACTACAACACCTGGACTCTAGCCAGCTCAGCCTGGGAGTGGAGCTGGTGCAGCGTGTGGTGCTCAGACTATGGTCCTGCACCTGCGTAAGCTTACCTAAGCAGGGGCTTTAGTACATTGAACTATCTTGCCAGCGCTACTCAGGAGGTCTTTGCCTATGCTCACAGTTTTAAATGCTTCCCCTGTGTTATGGTTTATGTCTAGTTGTCCCCCCAAAGCCTCATGGAGTCATTGGGTGGAGACTTCTAGAGCTTGAGACTTGATCCATGATCCCTGGGATTATAGGTTTTAGTACTGATGGGATTATGGGTGGAAGTACTTCTGGGATTATGGGTGTAGCCTAGGTGGGAGCTAAGGTGGAGAGCCTGAATGTAATATAAAGAGAGACAGAGAGACAGACTAGAGCTCGAGCTGGTGCTGCTGCCCTGCTGCCCTGTTTGGTTGGCTGCCTCTGCCACCATTTTGCTGCTGTTCTGCCGCCTTGAACTGGATGCTCTCTGCCCTGCTCCACTCAGCCTTGGGCCAACCGAATATGGACTAAAACCTCCACGAACTGTGAGCTAAATAAACCTTTCCTTCCTTCATTTTGAGTGTTGGGTATTTGTCCCAGCAACGAGCAAAAAGTAACTAATACAGAACTTGGTACCAGAGAAGTGGGGTCGTTGCTGTGACTATACCTGACAATGTGGATTATAAGGTTTTGGAAATGGCTTA
>PVJA010025090.1:0-31147 GCA_004027025.1 Myocastor coypus
GGCTACAGTTTTGTATTTCCTTGAATTTCCAAATATCTGTGTCAAAATTGTGTAACTGCCTATATCACATTGTATGGAAAGTTATTAGAATATCAATGATGGTCAGAAAATATCATTTACAAGCTAAGTCAAAGGTATTTGATACTCAGAAAGCCAGTGATGATAAGCCCAGTATCTATGTTATAGAATAATAGTATCGGAAAGGGAAACTTCTTGATGGTAAGGAGGGACTTGTGTGTTTCACAGGAGGATCAGAGTTCCAGAACCGCTTCTGTAGACCCTGAATGCTAGAGAGGCCTGGAGAATCAATGTCTGGGACCATCTACCCAGAACCTTCTATCTCATATGCCATGTTCAGTTTCTCCCAAGCAAGGTTGTGATGGTTGAGGTAGACTGTGAATCCACCTGGCTTTGGTAGCTGGGGCACCCCACTTCTGGGTGGGTCAGGGAGGCACAGACTCGGGGTCTATTATCTGGCCCCTCATGCCTTCCTCCTCTGCAGTGTTCTCCTGCTGTGGTTCCTGGTCACCATGTACTGCTACATTTGCTGCACCATGTTCTTCTACCCTGTGTTCCTGCTCTGGAGCCAGCTTCCTGGGATTGGATCCCTTGAAAGTAAACACCCACTTCAAACTGTGGGTGTCAGACAGTGTGTCTCACAGCAGCAAAAACTAATTCATAAAAAGATCCTCACCTAGCATGTCCGATCTCTCTGCGCAGAGTATCAGTACTCTTTGGCAGCAAATTGCTGCGATCTCGGAAGCCCGAGCTTCATTTTCCACTTCGCCATTTACGAACTTCATGACATGAGAGTGTCTCAGTAAGCTTCCAGACAAATGGCAGGCTGTTCCCCAGTGCCTTCCATCCAAGCTAGTGCCTTCAAATTCACTGTTTGCTAACTACATGTGATGTAGCTGGGCCCTTGTTTTGCCCAGTATGGCTGCTCTCCCAGCCTGTTGAAGGTCTCAGCAGGTGATGTACCATTTTGTGCCTTTGTACCTCCTACCCTCGGGCATCGGGCCATTTGCCAGCTGTGCAGCCAGTGATTCAGGATGAGATCCCAGCTCATAAACCTTCCTTGTCAGACCCCTCCTGGCACTTGCCGCTTTAGGATGCAGTCTCTGAGAAGAAGACATTGGGATTGGCGCATAGGACATAGAGTTTATTTGGAAATGAAAAGTGAAGACAGTAAGATAAAACAAGGAAAGTTGGCTGATAAGCAGTCTGTGCCAGTTAGTGGGGCCCCCAGCGCAATGAGAGCTTGTCTCACTCATCTGCCTCATCACTAGGACAACATAACTGACTCCCTAGTTTAAAGCAGGAGACTCTTCTTTGGGATCATATTTCAGTCCGTACTTGGCTATCTTCTAGACAGGATGGAAGGGCAGAGAGACATGAAGGAAGAATACCTGCTGTTATGGCTTGTGCCTAGCTGTTCCCCCACAGCCTCATGCAGTCACGGGGTGGGGACTTCTAGAGTTTGAGACTAACTCATAATGCCCTGGGATTATGTGTTGCAGTATTGCTGGGATTATGGATTTTAGTACTTCTAGGATTCTGCGTGTGGCCTGAGGCAGAGAGCCTGAATATAACATAAGAGCTCACTACTGTGAACTAAATAAGTCTTTCCTTTCTTAATTTTGGGTACTTTGTCAGAGCAACGAGAGTAAAGTAACTGAGATACTAATTTTTATAATTTTAATGCTAGTACAGTTCGTTAAAACGTGTCTTTGGTCTATGCCAGGTGCTGCGTTAGCGATGTGTTGATGATGCCACGTGGAAGCCCAAGCCGCTGTTCCCACTCTCGCTTTCCGGCCAGGGTAAGCCTCAGCTAGAGCAGCAGGAGACCGGAAGCCCCTCAGACTTTGAGATGAAGCAGTTTCCGGAGTACGCACACAATCAGCCTGATGTGAAGTTCTGCAAAGGTTTCGACGAAGTGCCGAAGCTGCCCAGGGAGGCACATGGCAGTTCACCCTGAAGGCCGGGAAAGCCGACTAGACGAAGCTACTTTAGCGTCAATGTTATTAATAGGAAAAGCCAAATCACTCAATTCCACCTTTCTCTGTAACTCTGGTGCTTCCGAATGGCCATGGAAGAAAGTGTTCCACCACACAGACGGGTCACACTTGGGCCACATGTGGCTCCTTAAGCCAGCTGTTTGTATGCTATTAGTTTGAATAAAGTGATTGGTGGTTTCTGTCAAAAAAAACCCAACTAAAAACAACAATAAAAAAAATGTCTTCAGCCACGGTCTGGACCTAGGACATCATTCTTATTCTGCAGCATAAGTGTAACAAAGGAAAAGAATCAAGGAAAGCATAATTAGCATTATAAAGACTCACTACTGGGCCCCGAGTCTTTCTCCTATGCGCTCCTTTGACTTTGGGTAAGTTCCATAATCACTTTGAGCTTTCCTTTTGGTGTTCTTCATGAAATGTCACCTTTTCTTGTACATCTAGGACTTGGCCAGCCCACATCTTAGTTTGGGCTCAGAAGTCAGTCCTTTCGAGGGGAAACAGACCATACACTTCTTTATTTCTTCACAACTAACTTTAATCTGTTAATGTAGAGTCCTGCACAGCAAAACTAAATACAAGTGTGACATGGACCCTGCTCTAGCTGTGAAGCCCACTAGCTCTTTGATTTTAAGAAAAAAAAAATTAATGAAGCTCATTAATTTGCAGATTTTACTTCAGCTTTAAGAATTTATAACTTTATTTTATAAGCAGTTTTAAAAAATTCTCTTAGGAAGAGGTAGTCTATTGTTGAAACTGTGTGTTTGGCTTGTCAATTTTTTTTTTTTTTTTTAATTATAACTACGCTGTGTCTGGAGCATACTCTGGACTAAAGTTATTTGAAAATGCCTTAATTGATAACCAGAAGCTTGCTTTTCCTTACCGATCACAAATTACTCCTACCTTCCAGGAAATGGATCATGTAGGAGATACTGTGATTTCAGGAGGACAAGGTCAAATTATATAGCAACACAGGAGGTTGAAGCTGGCAGTCAGAAGATGGACTCTACCCTAAATCAGTAAGAATCTAATTCGGACTAATGGTGTGACTTATTTATCTTAGCAGACTTGCTTGTTTCCACACAGATGTTTCTTATTTCTGTTTCCAGAAGCATTGCTTTTGATTTATTTGGTGAAATGCGCGGCTACTCACTTGCTTTTCTTCTGATGAATGATTTATTCATGATTTATGACCATCCATTATGCCCTGGAGACAGGGTTATTTTACTCTTATATTGTTTTTGTTTTCACGTGCTGTTAGCAGGTACACGACAAATTGTTTCAAAACAGAGATCAGTGGCTTTGGATGTATGGCTTTACATCTAGAAACACACACTCTAAAGGCTGTTTATTTTTTACTCAAGGTAGTGGAGCCTGTTGGTTTCTTCCTAGGTTTATTTAAGAACTGAGATACACTGTGCTATGTTTTGGGTGTGGTTTGAGCATTTCCCAAGGGGCTTGCATGGTGGAAAAATAAGAGAACTGGGGAACTCCTTAAGGGTGGGGCTCAGTGTAAACGCCACAGCCTGCGGGGTTGCTCAGAAGGAACTGAGAGGTGAGTTAGCTGCCAGGAGGGTGGGTGCTGTACAGAGAACGAGACTGGACTCTCCATGCTGTCCGGCTTTCTGTTTAACCACGTGAGTGTTGTTGCTCTACGTTGTCCCCACGTGAGGCTAGATTGGAGCAGTTGTTCAGACTTAGACATTTTAGTGTTCACAGCTATGAGTTAAATTAATTTCTTTAAAAGTACAGCGCCCAGCTCAAGAATTTTGGTATAGCCTTGGAAGAGGGTCTGATATAAAAGTAAGAAATGGAGATTGCTAGATCCCTAACTAACATTTCTACCTTTTAACTAAGTTCGCTATGGTGGTCTTCATCTATAGTTCACTTTGCCCAAGTCTACTTCTTAGTTCTCAACTTATATTACATCTCATCATTCTAACAGATGAATACGAAAACGATGCTCACTCAGTGGCTGTGAAAATTGAGGCGTAGAGCTTAGACAATGGTCCTAAAGTCACTCCACCCAGTTCAAGCCAGGACTTAACGAAATGTAGGCCATTAACCAGTGCCCTGAGCTGCCTTCAGTATTGGGGAGAAAGGCAGCTTGCATTCCTGGATGCCAGTGCTCCCTTGAATTTTTGTTACTCCTTTTCCCTTGATGCAATTTCTGACCTTTTCAGCTTCTCTAAGTACCAACTATTTTATTTATCTGCCTTTATTCAGGTGCAAATCATGCCAACACACACACACACACACACACACACACACACACACACACACACACTGCACTTGCTAGTTATTTTAATGAGTACCGTGAAAGCACGCCATTCCCACTCTTTGTTCTAATATGGACACTTGGAATCCAGCGTATTTGATGCATCTGATTTGGGTCATTTGAGATGCACCGGAGCTTAGCAATTTAAAGCAACACCCATTTGTAATGTCAGAGTTTTCAGAATGTTTGTAATTTCTGCGAGTCAAGAGTCTGTTCCTAGCTCCGCTGGGTCCTCTCCTCTCCATCCCTACATGCCCCTCTAGGGTTTCACCATGTCAACTCAGGCTCCTGAATCTGAAAGCTAGAATGTGGAAGTATCTGATTCCAAGCTCACTTGGGTAATGGGCAAAATGCCTTTTCTTGGGGAAGTCTGACTGAAAGTGTCAGAGTCCTACTGAGTGCTGATAGGAGGCTGCCTCAGCACCCAGGAACTTCTTCCAGCTCCCAGCCACGCAGCCCTTTCGAGGGGAAACAGATCATACACTTCTTTATTTCTTCACAACTAACTTTAATCTGTTAATGTAGAGTCCTGCACAGCAAAACTAAATACAAGAGTGACATCTACCACCTTTCTTTGTTCCTCTGGCCCCACCTTCTGCACCCAGCTCCTAGAATATCAGGCCCTGCCGCCCCATCTGTGCACTACCTGCGGCCATGGTACACCTTTTCCATCACATCCCATCAGCTCAGCCCCACTTGATCTGGGTGACTGAATGTCACACATTCATTTCAGATCTGTCAGTTCAGGTTAGATTATAAGAAAATCACAGGCATAGCCAGCAAGGACATGAATGGCATAGCCCACCGGAGCTCCTTCATGTGTATCTTCAACCCTTGGCTTCACTGAACAATCGCCTCATTCCCACTGAGGATCCACGCGACACTCAGGTTGGTACTTGGTAAACTGCAGGGGAACTCAAGAGACAGGGGTGACTATGACAGTGGCCAGTGTCTTCCAGGGATGAAGTCTGAAGCCATCTCCAATTTAGGGATACAGGTGCCCCTTAAATCTACTTCTCAAATGCTCCCATGGAGACTTTTTATTATGGATAAGACATTCCTTCCCATTCTTACTTTGTGTCCTTTGGGTTAAAAATTCCACACTAGGCTTCTCCCTCCTATGAAGTAGGAAACTGGGTCCTACCTCAGTGACTGACTGGTAATCGTGCTAAAAGCCTAGCACACAATGTGTGCTTTACCAAGGTTAAGTCTCCCTCATATTATCTGCTTCTGAAACCCTTCTCTGTGGGTTCATTTGTTATTTAAAAATATTCATTTTCTATTTTTCAATTACCAGGGTTCAAGTTTTCACAAGGTAATCTTATTCTAGGCATGTTTCTATTTGAGACTTTCTAAATCTCTTAGGATCTTGGCTGTTAATATTCAGTTACTTCTAGAACCAACTTTATCCATTGCAAATTCAAATTTAATCCTCAGTGGGTGAGCTAAACATTTGGAAGGGTGATGTAACTATCACCTGGGTGTGCAGAATAATTTTATTTTCACTTTTGGTGTATTTCCATGCATAATGCATTTTGGAAGTATTTTCTGCTGTGTTCATTCTTCACATGCTCCTAAAATGATAGACTTATACAGAAACATTTGTTCTGTGCTCCTCCCAGGGAGATTTAACTATTCTCTATATTTGGGATTTTTCCCACTAAGCAATGTCCCTTGTTTAATATTTAAGTGTAGTTTACCTCTGGAATTATTCTGGGAACAGCTCAGAGATTTGGGATCTACAAAGATCAGGGGGAAATTTCCTACACTTTACGCATTTCAGGTAATGGCTTATGTCAGAGAAGATGTATGATTTCAGAGACACAGCATGGCATATGGAACACTTTCAGCTCCTTCGTAATTAGGAAAATCTTAAGTAGAAAACCTGTTTATGTCTGGGAAGCAGGCTTGGGTCCTTGTAGAATGCAATGCCAGGTTAGTAAAATCCCACAGAAGGTCTAGAAGGATGCTGATAGGATCCCCACCTGCCCTAGTTGGTTTTTGCTTTTTAAGATGATGATGATGATGATGATGATGACGATGACGATGACGATGACGATGACGATGACGATGACGATGACGATGATGATGATGATGATGATGATTATTTGCCCCGTTCTCTGTCCTGATCTTTTTCCCCAAAGATATTATAGCTGGAACAAGGGCAAGTGCCAACAGCTCTTCTCCAGCAACCATTTATTTCATGATGAACCAGTCGTCTCATTTACATACCTGAGTCCAAACCCTCAGTGGATGGAAGGAGGATTTCCTCCGACTCCACCTGCCCTGAGGTTAGCATCTGCTCATCTGGAGCTCAGTTTCCAGCTGCTTGTGTGGAACAAACTTCTCCCTCTTGGCTTAGGTGTCATGACTGAATATTAATCTTGGAACTTCTGAGGGCATCTTCCTGATTCTAGAATCAATTATGCTGCTGTTCTAGTCTCCATCCCTCTGTGTGGATACAGTCCATTAGTTGATGCAATTTGCACCAAGTTTGAGAGAACATCCAAGAACATTCATTTTAAATGATAGCTTTGTCAAGGAGTTATATGGCCCAGAGCAGACAGAATCTACTTTTCCAACAGTGTTTAAAATAATCCTTTAGTTTTAGTACGTTTTTCAAGTTGTGTTCTTCTAAAGGCTAAAACTGACCCCATAATTTATTATCTGGGCTCATTTTTGGTCTTGTTGATTGGTCAAACCTGTAACAATGGACTTCTTGTGGGTGTATACAACTGCATGCTCACAGTGCTCTCAGGAAGCCCAATTATTTCTTCCACAGGGTCACAAGTGGCCTCCTCGCTCTGGCTCTTGCCCTTGCTGCGTAACTGTCCTTAAGTATCCTCTTCCTCTTAGCCTACTCTGCCTGCCTGGCTGCTCCCGTCCAATTCTACCTCTTCTATCTGTTTTCTCCCAGTCTCAGGAGTGGACCCAGCAGTCTTCGCATGACTTCCACGCATCCCAAGATTTATTGCACTTGTGTAATAGGAGGACCAATAGACCTGCTCTGTGAACTTTTGGCTCCCTGCCGTGTATCCTTAAACTGACTGTAAATTCCCTGAAAGAAATGAGCAAGGCTCATTCAGCATGTTACCTCTAAGCTCTTATTTGATTTTATTGAATGATCGCATACATCTCAACCATACAAATGAGGCAACTGACATGAACTTCCATTAGCATAATGCTATGAGAAGTCAAGCCTGTGTTTAAGAGCTCTGGAGCAGAGTCTTCCAGTGTAGTATGTTATCAACGTTTTTAAAAATTTTATTGCTGCAAATAAATAATCATCAAATTGAAAGGCTTAAAGTATGCATTTATTTTGCATACAGTTTTGTGGGTCACACTGCTGAACACAAGATGGGACGTCATCACTGCCTCACCCAGTACTGTCTGGGACTGGTCAGCCTCGAGGATCTACTTGTAAAGCAGAACCTTGCTCCTATGTCTGGTGTCTTGGGACTCCTGGGTTTCTCTATGTGTTGTTCATCTTCCAGGGATTCTGGGTATAACTTTTAGTTATCAAGGAATAGCAATGTCTCCTTGCATTGTAACTGGCTATCAACAGATGACACTAGGTCAGGCAAATTCTGTCTTCACACCTAGCAGCATTCCTCCTGCTGTGTTTCACTAGTCAAAGCAATCTTAGGACTCAAGTTAATTGAAGGTGTTGGAGACACACTTTGCTATTAGCAAAATAATGGTAAAATGACATTACAAAAGAATATAAAGGATGGTGAATACTGTTGTATTGAACATGAAGAATATTTGCTACAAATCATGTGGGAATATGTTTTTAACATCTAAGAACAGTTTTGCTATTCTTCGATAAAATTTCTTCACACATTATACTCTACGCATTACACAAGAGATCACGCCTTATCTCTTATTTGCAAAGTACTGATTTTCTAGCAAAAGAGGCAAGGAAAACAATGTATTAGACAGCTTTTGCTATCTAACAAGACACACAAAAAGTTGGTGGCTTAAAAATAACAACTGTTTCTTTGATGAAAAGCCTAGGTCGCATCATCTGGGCCACTTCATGCGATGTCTTATTCAACAGAAGAATTCCATCACTTGTTTCCATTGCAGAAATAAGAGTCCAAGAGAGCAAGAGAAGCTGTGCAAAGCAGCTGATGTGTAGACTTGGAACTGGGACAATACCAGCTGTGCTGATTTTACTGAGTAAACCAAGTCAAAAGGAAGCCCATATTCAAGGCATTGGGAAACAGACTTCAAATTTTAATGGGAGAAGGTGCAATGCGAGGCTTCAGAGGATAGCGATGTAGGAAGAATATTATTTTGGGATGCTAATGACATTCATCAGTTAAATGTTGTGGGCTCTGTGGTTCAAGGAAATATAATGTATGTATCTTGAAAGCCAGTGGGGATGGGCAGACGGAAGTGAAATGGAAAAAATATGAAAAACTGGACTTAAGCATTCATCCTGAGGATCTTTGGATTTCCAAACATTCCTGGAAATGAAAGGAAATGAACGGTTGATTCTTTATTAAACTGGTCTTGCTACAAGGCCTATTAAACATGGATGTTAGTTATTTTCTTGTTCATGTAATGCAACATATGATGCCAACAACTTAAAGGAATAGAAATTGTGTTTTGTTTAGGAACTTGGTCCAGCACAGAAATGTCCTGGCAGAGGGGCATAGCAAAGGAGGCCTCACATCACAGCAGCCAGGAAGTGGAGAGTGAATGGAGCCTCTGAGTATGTACGATGCCAAGCTGTGGCACAGAGCCCCAGCACCTCAGAGCAGGCCCCTGCTCCCAACAGCAAGTTAGCTATGTTGCTCCCATGAGCAAATCACCTTCCAAAAGCCCATCTGTGAGTGCATTAATGCCTTTGGGAGGCATTCTTGATCAAAACAATAACATCCCATCCCTGGATCCCCAAATTTTTCATGCATCTCTTTCTACAAAATTCACTTAGTCCACTTCGAAGAGTTGCCAAATTCTTATTCAAATCCTAAGTCTTCTCTGATACACAAAGTCAATTCTTAGCTGTGAGCCTTTATAAAAAATGTTGAAAACATTTTGCATTTTTTCATTACAGAAAGAAAGAATAGAGCGATAGAATGTAATGGGGCCAAAGCAAGAAGAAAACTCTACACCCTTATAAGAGTAGCAGCATGCAGTTTATTCTAGGGTCTTAGCCAGGTCCAGCAGTAGTGAGATCCCTTCGTGTAATAGCTATGGAGGCCTATGAATGCCTGATGGTTGGCCACTGTGAATTGAATTCCGGGGAGCAAATTCTCTAGGTGACCCATCTTGAATAGGGTTTCCTGTGGCTCTTTTCTCAGTGAGAAATCTTTCACTTCTGTGTATCCTACCCTGCAAAGAGTGAGGTCTTTCTAAATACTCAAATGTACTCAAAGCATCTCTTCTTTTGTTCAGGTGAAAATATTTGCCTTCTTTGTAATGATGATCATTTTAGCAACCAAGTTCTCCTCTGATCTAACTTTAGTCTCCATATTACAGGAACCTTCTTTCTTGTGAAATTCAAAGCTTCTAAAATCCCCCAGCTGTACTTTTTTTCTTTGAATTCCCAGTGCAAATCTTGCTAGACATCCCAACAATACCCATAATAGTATGGCTGGTAGGATGCTTTGAAGGTTCTCCTACCAGATTAAGAGTCCACTATCCTTAATCTTAGTTCCTGGTAAAGTATCAGGGCATGAGGAAAATGTAGAAAGAAATTCTTTGAGCATAGTACATATGGTCTGTAATGCAGCTGCCAGTGCAATCCTTGTTTCCAACTGAAACCTTTTGAGCCTCATCTGTACCTGCTGCATTTTTCTCACCTGTGACCAGAATCTGCCAGCAGTCATGGTTTACATCATGCTAAGAATTCTCTAGTCATTATCTCTGTATGTTCCTAAGCTCCTCCTGTGAATTAGCCCAAAGATTTCTAAGTCACACGGCAAGAATGACCATAGCAAGGGCCCCACTTTCTGGTACTAATATATGTTCTAAATGCCTTTCCTGTAACAGAGGTCCAGTACTGATAACTACAACTTAGAGAAGGAAAGGTTATTTATTTATTTATTTATTTATTTATTTATAGATCAGGGATACAGTGCATGTTTAGCTGGCTCCAGGGATGACAGGGCACAGTAGCAAGGTATAGCCAAGGAAAGTTGAGTGAGGACTCAGGACATAAAAGAACCTGTGCTATAGTCTTTGGCTAGGGCCAAAAAATTGGCTATGCTTGTAGCCCTTCTTTTTTCTTCAAAGTTTGGTCTGTAAACTTATATTTTTAATCCTCCAGAAGAAAAGCTTAGTGATACTATTACTCTATAACAGGTACTTGAGCTTAACAACACTGCCTTTCTGAGTATCAAACATCTTAGCCTTAGCTTGGTATTGGTATTATCTATCAAACATGGATATTCTAATACATCTCTACAGAAAGTGATAAAAGCAGTTGCACATTTTTACACAGGTATTTAGAAATCTAAGCATATACAAAATTGTAGCCTGTCAATCCTATAGTATTTTTCCTAGTCTTTTACTCTGATTTAATACCATTTTTGTTTTCTTATAAACCTACTTAAAGATCCATTCTTTTAGGCTTAATATCGCATATAGTTGGACAGAGAATAAAATAGGTCTGCCTATGTGTGTTAGGGCTGCAATGACAAAAAGTAGTGCATACTTGGTGTTTTAAAAAATAAAGATTTATTTATTTCCAGCTCTTGAGTCCAGGATCAAGATGTCACAAGCTTGATGTCACCTAAGAGAGCTCTGTCTCTGGCTTACAGATAGGTGTCTTTTCCTGGTGTCCTCCCAAGGTCACATCCTCTGTGCTTCAGTGTCCTAATCTTCTCTTCTTCCAAAACACACCGGTCATATTAGATTAGGGTCAACCCTAATGTTCTCATCTTAAATTAATGACTTTATCCAGATGCAGCCACATTATGAAGCATGGGTGTTTTAGGTTTTCAACATGTGAATTTATAGGAGTCTGTAATTCAGTACAAAAGCCATGGTTACATAAAGTCAAAGCTGAATATTGAAACTTATCGAAAAACTGTGGCTGTCAGTTCTCAGCTGAAAAGTCCTCTCCCTCATCCAGGTTCCCTGGTGAACGTCCTGCCTAACAAGGATGCTTATGTCTAGTGACATCATTTGTCCTGTACTTTGCATGTCGCCTTCCTCGAGGATGGCTCCTTAGTGGAAATAAATAGACAGAGGAAACTCAGACAGACCCCAGGGGCAAAGAATGACCCGACACACAAACACACTTATGAGCTATTGGCACGTCTCAGGGATATTATCTTTAAATTAGTTGGGGAAAATTAATATTGCTCACTTGCTCTCCTTACCCTTATTGTCTGCTCTGGGAATCAGCGGGGCCAGAGTCATTTCTGATAATATTTTTAATTAAAAGGAAAATAACTTCTTGTGATTAATCTGCTTCTTTGGGAACCTGATTTAACATCTCATAAATCCAAAAGAGACACATCTGTGTGCTCACCTGCAGGCTTTCTGTCATTCAGACAGCTCTGGAGTTGACAGGGTCGGGGACTCTCATGGAGCAATAGAAGTCACAATCAGAGATGAAGGCCTGACTCGAAGTGGTCATTGCTTTTCCAGCTGGACAGCATTTCTGACTAGGGAATCTTCTCCCCTGGTGCTCAAGAGAGCAGTTGTCAGTGCCAGAAAGCCTTGGGCATAAGACATGGTTCTGCCCCTTTACTGAGGTCCTTGGTGAGTGCCTGAGTCCAGTTTTATTATTGCTATGTGGGGCTAGATCTATGGCTCATTTAATTGTGCTATTTATGCAAAAGGGCATCAGAGGTCTGGAGCTAAGCCCCCCACCTTTTTTCATATTGGGAAGGCTTTAATTTTGTGACCTAAACTTGGCTATTTGACCTTCTATGGCTCGTGGTTCCACTTCTAATGAGCAGGTATGGTGAGGAGTCTCATCTCAGAGGGCCAGCCATGAGGAGTACTGCTTGAGTTTGCATGTGCCAAGTGCTCTCACGGTCCATGGTAAACACCAAATCAATGAAAGTACCAGCAACAGCTCCAGGTCACCAGACAGTTTCTCATGAAAAATTAATTCACTTTTTCTTATAGAAAAATATCTTTTATTTAACTAAAAAGAAAATAAGGTAAATAGGAGCCATTTTAAAATCGAAAGCAAGAAGGTTGAGAATGTAAGTTAACAGACCAAAAACTGGAGAAAAAGAAGGGCTACCAGAATAGCCATCGTTTTGACTCTAGCTCTTCAACATCAGTGAGGACTCAGAACATAAAGAACCTGTGCTGTAACATCCTATAACTCCATGGTTTCCCAAATTTTCTGGTCAAGGAGATTATGGGACCTCAGAGGAAAGGGATAAATGAAGTATAGTGTGTCTAGGGAGAGTCACCTGGGGAGAAAACATTCTCTCAGGCTTCCACAGAGAACAAACTGTTCAAGCAATGGATGTGACTCATCCCGATGGCTGACACTGACAAATGTTCTACAAAGCACTGCATTGGGTTCCAAAGTTAATCCTGAAGAGATTTGACCTTGGAAAATACAAATGATGAAAATTTTGTTAGACGGGTCTTGCTTTAACTTGTCCTTAATCACCCAGCAGAAAAGCTTAATTACAAAGCATAAAACGCAGAGCTAGATTAGTATGGTGAGCTGTAAGAGGCTTAAATCAACAGCCCTCAACATTGCCAGTTTCACCGGTAACCCACTGCCATTATGAAACATTGGACTATGTATTCTACTACTTCCTCTTAATCCAAAGAGAAGAAAAAATTTTTTCTTCTTTTTTTTTCTCTGCCAATATCGATTAGAAAATTTATCACGTCTACACCCTGTGCTCTGTATAACTTTTGTGAGGACAACAATATGCAGTGTGTCAATTATTGCAAATGTACCGCTGACATGTTTTGAAATTCTCATATTGTTATCCCTTATTAAAAGTAATAAAAATAAAAACATAATAAATAAATAAATAAATAAATAAATACAATCCAAGCGTATGCTTGTGGATAGGCCTGGGTTCATCATGGAAACATGACCCGGGCATTGCACCTGCTTCCTGTCCCTTTTTCTCTCGAGTACTATCCCTGTACTTTGCGTCCCAGTTACCATGAGCTATGCCATGCACAATTTCCCCCACCATGCTCTTGCGCCATGATGTTTTGCCTTGAATTCAGCTGATTGTGGACTGCGTGATCTGAAAGAGTGAGCCCAATTACTGAGCTCTGCCTCTGAGGGTGAGTGCTGGATATTGCCTCTCAGGGAGGGATGCTTCAGAGTTGTTATACCTAGGGTTGTGGGCACGCATTCAACTGTGTTTAATTTTCAGTTGTGGAGCATTGCCCCTGCGCACCTTAAAAGCCTGGCACGGGGAACACACCCTGGATTTGAATTAATTCCACCTCCAAAGTGGGGGGAAAGCCTTCCAGCAGCCGAGTGCTATGAGGTAGGCCTGCAGGGCAAACCAGGTTCAGCATGAAAGGTAAGTCTTGAGAGTACAGGTAAATAGAGAGTGAGACAGAAGGTATCTCAGCAGGGACAGCCACCTGTCCTCAGGGCTTCTGATGGCTATCACTCATATTGAGCTTTTCTCCTTCTCTGCCCCTCACTCCGCTCTGACAACTTTCTCTCCCAGACAAATGCTAACCCACTCCCCATGTCAGGACCCGTGCTCACTTCCCAGGGCAGCCAAAGCAAAGCACTACAAACCGGGTACCTCAAACAACAGAAGTTAATTCCTTCCCAGATCTGGAGACTAGGAGGCTAACACTAAGCTGTCAGCAGTACTTATTTCTTCTGAGGTCTGTCTGTCTGGTTTATAGATGTTTGTCTTCACCCTATGACTCTCCTGGGTTTTCTCCATGTGTGTCTGCTTCCCAGTCTCCTTCTCTTATAAGTTGCAGGCACATTGAGCCATAACCTACTTTAACAACATCATGTAAACCGATTTGCCTCTAAAAACCCCTCTTTCCTCACAGAGTGACACTCTAAGTTATTGGGAGGTAGATAATTGGACTCGTTGTTCTTTTTTTTTTTTTGTGGGACTGGGGTTTGAACTCACAACCTTGTACTTGCCAGGCAGGCACTTACACCACAGAGCTGTCTCCCCAGCCCCATGGACTCGTATATACAAGTTAGAACATATAACTATGATGGTTATTCTTCACTGTCAATTTGCTTGCCTTGGGGACACCTAGAAGAGACAGTGCACATTTTTGGGTGTATCTGGGTGGATGGTCGCACGACTTTGGGGATTTGCTGACCTGGCCCTTCCTTGCTAGCTTCTTTTACTGGTGTCCACTTCCCAGATATGATGAGCGGCCAGCTTTTCCTCTATAAGAGACATCTACCGTGTTTCTGCCTTGACAGTTGCTCACAAGGAACTGAAACTTTTGCAACTGAAAGCTGCAGTAAGCCACCCCTGCTTTACATTTCAGGCACGAGGCATTTTGTTTTAATTAATGCAAAAACATAGTCCATAGACTTAAATTTTTAAATTTTTTGACTTTTAAAATTTCTGGTCGTTTTTGTCTGGAAGGTGCTTTTCCAATATATGTCCATGTCTTTTCGTACTGTCACTCTAGGTTTTGCCCAAATATTTTTCCATGGAGGACACTCTAATTTCATTAAAGTTAAAGTAGTAAGGTCACTCTCTCATTTGTCTCTTTCTTCCTGTCCTGTTTGGGTCTATAGGGTGTTCAGGGTCTCACTACTAGATTGGACTTGTAGTGATTCGCCTGTTTACAGGCTACCAAAAGCAGAGATTACAGGTGCACACCACCATACCCAATTTCAATTGCCATCTCAGCACACCCTGGGGGTGGGGCCGGCACGGCAGGTCCAGGGATCAAAATGCTGGCCCCTGAGCCTGTTTGTAGGTGCTTTAATCTGTTGAGCTACTTGGTCAGCCTGCTTGATTTTTTTTTTTTTTTTTTTGTGGGACCAGGGTTCGAACTCACAACCTTGCACTTGCCCAGCAGGCACTTGTGCCTCGGAGCTATCTCCCCAGCCCCCCTGCTTGATTTTTTTAATGGAATTTTTAGTCAGTGATCTTAAAGACACATTCATCTATATACATATACGTACATATATATATATATATATATATATATATTCATGTAATTACATATTATGTTATTATAATTATATATTATATATGTATATATTCATTTACATCTTTTGAAAGTATATATTATATACATTCATAAATATTCATATATACATATATAATTTTTTTCTTTTATAACTGTAGGATAGGCTTTCAGGGGGCTTTCTCACTGTTATATCACGAGGGCTTGCATATGAGCCTGAAGCCCTGACACTAATTATACTGGACCATATACTCAGAGACCAAGTTATTCATTCTGATGAGAGAGTGAGTGGTTGAGTGAATAAATGAGAGTGTTCATCCTTGGGTAGTCTTCTTATCGTCTCCTTTCTGTGCTTCCCACGTCCTTATTTTATAGTTCTGGGATTGACCAGCTTATAATCAGTATCTACATGATACCGAATGTTTTCATTTTCACTGTGGATCCAACTAATCAAGGCCTTTTAGGCCTTTGCTATGCACCTAAAATATATATATGTACATATAATTGCTGGCATTTCTGTGTTACAGCTTGCTATACCATGTTGCTACTTTAAAGAGCTCATGATAAATCTTTTCAAAATTTGAGAACAGAATAAAAAATGTAATTTTGTCCTATGAGATATTTGACTGTTTCTATTTTACCTACAGGAAGAAATGTGCTAGATTTTCTTCTGCGTCCTGGTTACAAGGAATTGTCAAGCCAAACGCAACACATAATTACAGTGATAGTATCAGCTCTTGTGGTTCAAATGTCTCCCTTCTCCATCTCCCCTTAGCCTAGAACCTATTTTTCCATGACTCGAGCACCTCTACCATTTTCCTCATTTGATCGATCATTCTCAGTATGTAAAGAGAGTTCGGATTTTGTCGCCTGCATAAACTGGGGAGTGATGCTACACCTGCACAGAGACACTAGGCAGCAAGAATGACACGAACAAGGAGAGAAGATGAAGGCCAGAGGTGGAATGCTGCACCAAGAGCTTCTCAGGCATGTCCAGACTCTGTGTGTTGTGCGGTGAGAGGAGAGAAGAGATGACAAAGAATTCAGGGAAATCTGCCGATGAGCTATATATTGGGAAGAACAAGTGGATATGTGGGTTGAACCACTCCGCATTTATATTATGAACCATATTTGGAAATCGGATGTAAACTAAAATTAATTACCATATTCAAAAAAATCAGAACCACTTGAAAACTAAGGTTGTGTTGTAGGCTTCCTAGGGTTTGGCTTTTGATTTTTGTTGTTTCATTGTGCAGTTTTTCACTGCAGAGTCATAAAATTTTACTTTTAGCTGGGAGATTATTCCAGAGATCTGTATCTGGATTCCAGCAGTAGCTACTGTATTGATGAATAGGCATTAAGAAACCTACTACCCATTGATACTGCATATAAAACATACAATTTAGAGTTTAAAGTTTTCTTTAGATTCTTACAGAAGCCTGTAAAATAGCACCTTTCTTGTACCTCTCCCAAGTACAGGTTGGCCTGGCTATATCTCTTACTTAGAGATGTGCAAGGTGGGCTCTCTAAAGAGAAAGAAATTCTCCCAATTGGACATTGCATCCAGGATCTGAGCTCTCGCTTCCATCCTTGTTCTAGGATTACAGTCATTTAAGTGACATGGAAGATTGACTATAAGTCATGGACTTGATGCCCTCTGTGAGATGGGTACTGGGTGAATTCAGACTCCTAAGGTGACAAGAACTTTCTCCAAGCTTGCAGGAAACCTGAAAGACCACCGTATCCAGAAGATCCTTTGTAGCTCCCTTTGCTGTGTTCGGAACTTCACTGCCTTTGAAATAAAAAGCCTCATCTACACAGGGAAGAAAACACTCAACTTTCAAAGCCATTATTTACTGCATACAAAAACGAGGGCAGGTAGACCTAGGAGAGTTGGGTTTATTTTATTGCATTTAATAAGAAATAACACTGTGGTAGTTTCAAAACACATTAGCAGTACATTTCCAGTATTTGATACAATGCATATTGTTGTCCTCCTACTAGTTATAAAGAGCACAGGGTGTAGACGGAATAATTTATCTAATCTTGTTGGTACAAGTGTCTTCTCAGTGAACTAAAAGTAGTTGTGTACATAATCCAATGTTCCATAATCACAGTGGGTTATTGGCAAAACCGGTAATGATGGAAGAAGGTGTTGATTTAAGCCTTTTACATCTCAGCACACTAATCTAGCTTTACCTTTTATGCCTCGTGGTTAAAATTTTCTGCTGGTTGGTTAAGGACAAGTTAAAGCAAGACCTGTATAACAAAACATGTAACTTTTGTATCTCCCAAAGTCAGTCAAATCCCCTCAGAGTTTACTTTGAAACCATGTACAGTACTTTGTAAAACTGTTGTCAGTTTCAGCCATCTGGATGATTCACGACCATTGCTTGACCAGTTTGTGCTCTGTAAAAGCCTGAGAGAATGTTTTCTCGCTAGTTGACTCTCCTTAGGTAAACAATATATCTTCAGTCCCTTTCCTTTGTAGCTCTGTAGCCTCTTTGAACCAAAAATTTGGGAAACCACTGAGATATAGGATGTTATACTACAGGTACTCTTAGGTCCTGAGTCCTCACTGACCTTGAAGGGCTGAGGCCAAAAAATTGGCTATCCTTTGTAGCCCTTCTTTTTCTCCAATTTTTGGCCTGTAAACCTATATTCTGGTGCGAGTGCAGACTGGTGCAGCCATTATGGAGAGCAGCGTGGAGATTCCTTAAGGAAATGGAACTGGAAATCCCATCGAATCTAGCTATACTCCTACTGGGAATTTTTCCCAGAAGAACTGAAAACATCAGATCATACTGATATCTGTGCACTTATCTTTATAGCAAGCATTATTACAATTTGTAATAGCCAAATCTTGGGAACAACCAAAATGCCCATCATCTGAGGAATGGTTGAAAAAGATGTGGTAGTTTTATACAATGGGATATTACTCAGCTATAAAGAATGAGAAACTAGAAGGCTTCATATATGAATGGATTTATCTTGAAGATACATTCATAAGCGAAATAAACCAGACATATATGTGTAAATACTGTATAGTCTCCCTACTGTAAGAATGCAAAAGAAGAAATAGAAATGGAGAGGCATAACACAGCTGAATGGAAGTCAAGGACTTAAAGGTTAAGCAGTGAAGTGACTTCAAGCAGAAAACAGGAAACATGGCAGGAGTAAAACCATGCACCGGCTGAATGAGATAATGGTCCTAAGACCCTCCAAAGGGTTTATCACACTCAGCATAGCAATGTGTAACACTAAAATTATACCCGAAATGCCTGCTACTCTGGCCTTTTAGATGTATACTGTTTCTAATGTAATTTTAGTTACTGTTATACTCTCTCTCAAGTAAATGGTTGGTTTACAAGAAAACAAAAATGGTATTAAATGAGAGTAAGAGACTAGGGAAAATATGGAAGGATTGACAGGCTACAATTTTTTTTTTTTTAAAATACACTTCTATTCTGAGCTTTTTTTTGGTCATCTTTTTTGAGACAGAGTCTCACTATATAGTTCAGACTGGCCTTGAGCTCACCTTTGTAGCCCAGGCTGGTCTCGAATTCACACCAATCCTCCTGCCTCCACCTCCCAAATGCTGGGATTACAGACATGCACCACCACACCTGGCTCCCAGGCTGCAATTTTGTATATGCTTAGATTTCTAAATTCCTGGGTAAAAATTTGTAACTGCTTTTATCACATTCTATAGAGATTCATTAGAATATCAATGATTGATAGATAATACCGATTCCAAGTTAAGTCTAAGATATTTGATACTCAAAAAAGATGGTGATGTTAAGCTCAAGTACCTATGTTGTAGAGTAATAGTCTCACTAAGCTTTTCTTCTGGAGGGCTAGAACAGTTGGGCTTTAATACACTAGCTGAAAAAGGCATGCCTCCCTCCTTAACAACCATAATTTGGATTCTTCTAAGTGACACAAATATTAACCCATTTCTGCCCAAAAGAGATTTTTCTTCTTTGTCACAAAGAAGAGGAGAGCTAGATATCTGTCTGAGTTGCACGTACTTGATGGATTTTTCTGCTTTGTTTTCTGAGAGAAGCCATGACATTGATCAGAAACAGAGATGATATCAGGTGTGAGTCTTCTTTAAAATATTAACTGCCAGTAGAGGCTTGAATCAGGCCAAGGGAGTTTTACATTCTCCTTTACATTATCAGCATAGCTCTGTGGTTAGAAAAATCTAGAGGCATTATCTGAGCTTAATTTACCAACTTACCTTGAAAAACAGTGAACTGTCTTGAGTTGTCCTTAAGATTTTATTTGCATTGGTTCTTCTGAACCAACGAGTAGGGGAAATGAAGAGAAGCTAGAATCAAGGCCTAGCTCCTTGTGTATCTTGATTTGTACAATGCTACAAACCTAAAATCTCCAGTGTTCATGCTGAGAGGGCCTAGGGGTAAAGGCATAGGAATCAGGAGCTCAGCTCCTCTCTGACAGAAGTTCTACTTTGTTTCATGAGCCCTGATGTGAACTATGCTTTAATAACAGCCATCCAGCTGCTATTCTGCAGAAGCTCATGGTTCTGTTGGAGGCTGAATGGACAGCAGGGAAACACAATGTGATTACCAACTGGCACGGAGCAGGTTAGAACAGGAAGCTAGGGCCCAGTAACCAGCAGGTAGAAACAAGCAGCCAGAAAAGAGACACAAATCACTGTGGGAGATATTAGAGAAGCTTTTCTTTAAAAAATATGTCACACTGACTCTATGGGTGGACAAGAAGATAGGCAAATACTTTGGAAGCAGGCAAGGAGGTGAAAACCTGGGAGTGGGGCTCTGAGGGTGAGGAGTTTCATTCTGAGAGATGTAAAGGGAAATTGGAGGAAGACAGGTAACCATGGTGAGGGAGTAATACTCACCTTGATGGCGACGGCACTGCTGGGTTTATGGGCGATGTGGAGACCAGGCTTGTAAGCAGAGCGGACCTAAGACCTAAGTGAAGAATGTATTGGAACAGGAGAGAACATAGGCAGGGAGATTAGTTAGGAATTCCTGAAAACCAAGATTTTTAATATGAGCAGAGGTCAAAGTAAGGGAAAAGAGATGAACAACTGTTGTATTCAATTACTATTGCAGTAGTATGATCTCCTTTTGGGATGAGCGGTAAGGACAACCAAGAAGGTGTTTTCTCTGCTCCCAGACATAGGGAAAAGGGATAGAGAAGGGCAGTGCTGACGTGATGCCAAAGGGCTCGAGCAAGGAAAAATACAGCTGTGTGGCCTTTGGTGTGTGTATCACTTAAAAGGCCCAGAGAAGAACGGTCTGATCTCTGGAGGGCCTGAATACATTTCCAGAAGGGAAGTAGAGCCATCATAAGGCACACTGCAAAATGTCCTTCAACTAACATAGACTACCAGGAGGTTAGGCCAGCAGCACATCTTGCACTGGAGTTAGGACCAGCAGGAGTGGGAAAATACCTGGGGCTGTCTACACCAAAACAGGGGGATAGAGTCCATGCTTGGGAACACCTGGCGGCTGAACCCATACACTGTCAGGGCAAGGAACAGGGATTTGTTTCTTAATGCAAGACCCTGGGCTTGAACCTGGGATGTGATGCATGACTGAATCCTGACCTCTGTTAGAGGTAAATTTGATATGGGCTGAATAGTACCCCCAAGTGTAGTTCTTGATTTCTAATACCTCAGGATGTGACTGTATTTGGAGATAAGCATTAAAGTAAGGTCATTAGCTGAATCTGATTGGCTATTAGCAAATGTCTTCTTATAAGAAGAGATCAGAGCATAGACACCCATAGGGAGGGAACACCATGAAAGACACAGAAGAGAATGACTAAGTCTGCTCCATGAGAGAGACCCTAAGAGGCATCAGTTCTGTTACCCTGAGCACGGGTTTCTAATCTTCGCAATTGTTAGAAATAAATTTCTCTTATTGGAAATCCTTAGTATTTTACAATGGAAAATCTAATAAAACAGTTACCAGATCTGGATGTACATCTTACAGGGTGCTTATTGTTACCAAAGCATGCGTGTACCCATAAAGCAGCGACTGCTACCTGGAAAGCCTTTGACAATGAGCAATTGTTTGCTGTAGTAGCATTAATAATACTGGCAAACACAATAATATCATCACTAGGAGGGTACGGAATAGCTTGTGATTTAAGGTTCTCTTTGTTTGGCCTAGAACTTTGCTGTCATAACTATTCTGGTTTTTTCAAAGCTCTTGAATGTTTCTAGATTATTAACTATACTTGATGTTTAGGATAGTAGTAATACTGCCATCTGAAAACCGTATCTTGAGAACTCGCTTCAAGAGCATAAGATGAGGGCCCTATTTATAACAGGGTCTCACTATGCCGCTCAGACTCACACTGATCCTCTTATTTCCAGCCTCCCCAGCACTGGGACTATAGGAGTGTATCAACATGCTTGGTCTCAGTGGCTGGCTCAAGGGCAGGGCAGCCACGTGGTACTGGGGATTGAACCCCGGTCCCTGCTCTTGTCTATGTAGATGCTTAGTCCCTTAAGCTATCTCGCCAGTTGAAACAGCCATTTACTGAACCAATTCCTTCTCAGTGTCAGTCCAAGGTATCAAGGTGATCAGTATTGATGCAGGCCCGGGAGTGCTTGCGGTATGGAGAGTGTATTGGTCAGGGTTTTATTTAGAGGAACAGAATAGATTTAACATAAGCAACGGATATTAACACAAAATTCACAATCTATAAGGAATTATAAGATTGGCGTACAATAGCCACAGAGCCAGATGAGAAAGCGTGCAGAGGGTGTCCACATGCTCTGGACTGAAGAATCCAGTCCTGAGGTTTGTACTTCACTGAAGTACTCCATGTAAGTCTCTACCCATGGGCTGATGGGTCTGCAGTGGAAGACTGAAGTGTCTGTAATGGATGCTGAAGAGTCTACGATGGATGGCGGAAGATCCAAGCTGGAGGCTAAAGAGTCTGCCGAATGCAAAGACTGAAGCTTCTCCAATGAAGTGAAGTCTTGACTCCTTCTTCAGCCCTTTAAAAAATCTCTTTGTGCTCAGTCATTCTGATGTGAGCCCATTGTGCCCTAGGGTGGAACCAATCATACCTCAGGATGGGCCCTTGATTCCGCTCTAGGGAGGAACCAATCGTATTCTAGGCAGGCCCTGCTCACGCTCCAGGGAGGAATCAATTGTACCCCAGAGCGGGGCTCTCACCAACAGGGAACTGGACCTCTGAGTCATCCAGCCAAGTCGACACAATGTATCAACCACTACAGAGCGGGGCTGGCAATCTCTATAGCCAGTGACTTCATTCATATCACCATCGCAGAGTTGAGAAATTGCAGCAGAGACCTTGTGACCACGAAGCCTAAAATATTTATGGTCTGACCTTTATGTGGAACATTTGCCAACCACTAAGTCTAATGGAAGGCAGAGGACCATGAATCAACCCAGAATGTTCCTTTGCTTTTAGGAAACTAAACTTGATTTCTAGTTTCCTGTAGGAAATTTCACTTCCATGTTATAGTAACTTTCTTTGATTATGCCTTTTGCACGTCAGTGTAGAGTATTGTTTGATGCCTTTATAGGCCCACATCCCTTTCCTACATAATGCAGATTATGGCTTTCATAATTGTTTATTTTCTTGGTGATTTTCTGGTAAGTGTGTGACTGTTCTGCTGATATAGCCCTGACTGTATGGTGAGAAATGTTCTCTTGGCCTTGGGCATAGCTTCACTCACTTTATCCTCTCACCAGCACTATGAGGTAGGCACACTATTACCTCTGTGTTACTGTCAAGGGACGTGAAACACAGGGAGGTTTAATACTCTGCCTATGCTCACTTCTAAATATATGGTGGCATAAGGATTTGAACAAAGATCATGTGACTCTAGAGCCCCCTACCTGAGTGCCACATGACACATGCCAGACTCTAAAGCACCTTTGCCGAACCAGCAAAAGTCCAGGGTCAGGGGTCAGTGTTATCATGGAGGAATGGGTGAAGCCTGGTGTAGGTGCAGACCACAAGGCCAATGGTTAGTTGAATTTTAAATGAGATTAAAGGAAATTGTTCCCCTGACCTTCATTTTTTTTTTTAAACTTGATTGAAAGCCTCAGAATAAGAAGAAAGTGAGCAGACACAGGTGCACTCTCATCTCCACATGCTCCATGCAAGACTCGCCCCTGGTACCCCTATATACCACATCAGAGCCAAGATGGCTCCGCTGATCTGTGCATTTTCAGTCAAAGCAGTTCTCTTTTCCAACTTCCTTCCTCCTCCAGGCTATTAAGCTTCCAGAAGCATACAAACAGCCGAGCTATTACCTGAACTGAACTTGAACTCTAAACCTCAGGAGATTCACCCATCAGTGAGCTGAAAGGCTTCCCGGGCTTCCAGCGGCAGTCATTTTGTGAAGTCAACACAGTGTGCCTGTGGGGTGCACCATATTTTATTTTTCAATCAAGCATGGCACTGTCAAGAATCACTTAAGTGGATCCACCTCAGCACATTTTATCAAACCAGTTGCAAGGCTCACCTGCATGAAGTTTGCCTGTGAGAAAATTGTGAATTTCCGGTTGCTCCAGGCTTCCCTGTGACACCACAGGCCTTATTCTCCTCACACAGTCAGGCTATCTCCTTAAGTAGATGGTCATCCTCTACCACCTAAGCTTTTGCTATCCATGGTTTCCGAAAACCGCTGTCAAACACATTCTGAAATATTTAAGTAGAAAATTCCAGAAACAAACAATTCATAAATTTTATAGCATGTACCATTCTAAATAGCATGACTAAGTTTTGTACCATCCTGCCCTTTCCTACCCTGCGTGGGAATCACCCCTTCTACTAGTGTATCCACACCCTGCATGCTGCCCACTCATCAGTCACTCGGGAGCCATCTTAGTTAACAGATCCTCCGTCAAGGTATCATGGTTCTTGTGTTCCAGTAGCACTTATTTTACTTAATAATGGATGAAAAGCACAAGAATAGTAATCGTTCCAATTCAGACAGGCTAAAAGTAAACCACCTCTTCATCAAAAAGGTGAAAGTAGAATGAGATTTTGAGAAAGACAATATTCGCATGACTTTCATTAGAGTTCATAATTGTAATTATTCTATTTTATTTTTATTAATCTCTCTATATTTATCTTATGAATTGAGATACATTATGGGCACATATGTGTAGTAGTTGGCTTTGAATCAGCATAACAAAGTAGCTGAGATAATCAACTTATAACTAAGAAAGGTAGTTTGGCTCACTGTTTGGCAGCTTCAGTCCATCTTTGGTTGACTCCATTGCTTGGTGGCCTGTAGTAAAGCAGCACATCATGGCAAGAGTGTGGGGAAGAAGGAGCTGTTCGCCTCATGGAGTCTAGAAAAACAAAATGAGCAGAAGGGGTCGGGGTCCTAGCATTCCTTGCAAGTGCAAACGACCTAACATCCTCCCATAGCATAAAAGTTTCACCACTTCCCAGTATGGCCATAGGCTGGGCACTGACCCTTTAATGTGCGCTGCATGTTTAAAATGTAGTAAGATGTAAAGGGAAATAATAAGCATTTATAGAATTCAGTACTACTTGTATCTCCAGATATCTGCTTTGGTCTGAGAACATAGTCCTGTTAGATAAAGGGAGACTACGTTACACGAAGTCTTGTGACTCGAGGCTGAAGTAGCCAGCATCAATCTCACCGAAGGGTGGACAGAGTCAGAGGTGGGCTCAGGTGTTTGGCTTATCATATTCAAGGCTCCTCACTTGCATATTAGTGGGCCATTCTGTGCTGCCTTCAGATGGAACATGATCTTGAGGCCAGTGAAATAAGGACCGGCTTCCTAGGGTCATGTAACCTTGCGCTTGTTGCTGCAGTCTCACTGGGTTTTGAAACTAATTTTGAGCAGTAAGAACCTTATATGTTACTCATGAAGAAACCTGATTATGACACTGTGATCTGTGATGATTAGGTAATGGCAAACTTGTAACACCCAGCTGAACTGAAATACCATAGTGCTCGGTAAGGAAGGCCCACCTCTGGGTTCTCCCAGCGGCCTGAAAGAGAACTGCAGGGTGTGACCTGTGCTATGGGTTCTTCTGGAGAAGCTCATTGTGCTGATTTTCCTGATATGAACTCAGCTGTTCCCATTGCCAGAAGAGCTTGGGGTCCTCTCTGTTTTCAACGGCAGCTGCAGTTCTTTTCAGGGGAGCTCTGGTCCTTACCTTAAGGGTTGCCCCTGGCTCCAGTGCAGATTTCTTCTTCAGCTGGCACAGAACCTTCAGCCTGCTGCTGCAGACTTTCTAGCTTCCACTACGGGCATTTGGGCCGTCCTGGTACAGACTCTTGATACATAATTGCATGTGACATTGTCGTGGACTCATGGAGGACATCGTCCTGGGTACCAGGCCCTCAGCTGGATTCTTTTGGTCTCCAGTGCATGGATACATTTCTTTCACTCTTCTGCATTTGACTTTTTGGGTGAATAACATAAAATAATCCCATAAATTATATGTCCTATATTAAATTCTTCTCCCTGAAAACTCTGACCGCAACATCATCTCTCATCTTCGGGGACCCTCATATTTACAACATTGAGACAACAGCTGCAGAGGTGGATTTTGACAGCGTGCTTCCCTTCTAGGTGAAAGCTGGTTACAAACAGTATAATTGAAGTGTTTCAGTGATCATGGTTTCTATTTCTGTCCATCTATAGACAGATGTTAACCTTCATAGTACTTCCTACATACTTTGTGGCCTTTATTTTTTGACAGGTAAAACGGTACTAAATAAGGGGCAGGAAGTTATTCAGAGATTACAGGAATACATCAATAAACATGGGTTTATTTATATATTTTTATATTTTTATTTTTGGCTTTTTTGAGACAGGGTCTCGCTATGCAGTTCAAGCTGACCTTGAGCTGACTTCTGTAGCCCAGGCTGGTCTCGAACTCACAGCAATCCTCCTGCCTCAGCCTCCCAAGTGCTGGGATTACAGGCGTGCGCCACCACGCCCAGCTTAAACATGGGTTTATTCACTCAGACTTGAACACTAGGATATTATTATAACATCATTGTTACACTTAGTTCAAGGGCCTATGGGGTGGAGGTGGTAGGAGAGGTGTATGCATAAGAAATAAGAGGATGGGGGCTAGGGTCAAACTCAAGGTGCTCCATGGTTTGATATTTGCCTAGGGCTTGTTGAGATACATTTATGGGTGTCTGGGTGTGTCATATAGCCATGACGTCATGTACTTTATTTTGCTCTCCCTTTCCTTTCTGGCTCTGTCTCTCTGATCTGCCTTCTGGGCATTGTAGAGTAAGTAGTGTGGCTCCCTGACACCTCTGAGCCAGGGTAGGCCAGATGATCATGGACTGAAGCCTATAAAATTGTGAGCCAAATGAACCTCTTCTCTTTTAATTTTCGTATGGTCAGAGAAATCTAAAGCTGACAAATGCACAAGGCAAAAATTATTTTGCTCTATGCTGTCTCTAGCAAAGATATGAGGTTGCATCTCATGCTATCTCTTCCTTGCCCGCTTGCAAGCCTATCTGTGAAACACCTTAATCATTTGAGTTCACGGCTTCCTTGCTCTGGAGTCCTGAGCTTTGGAGATCAACTTTGCATGCTTATATCTGGTAATCTAAACAACTACTTGGAAGACAACAATATACGGTATAACAAACTTGCTGAATTGCTATAATAATATTTAGTGAAACTCTTTATCGTTTCTAAATGCTTTTTTTTTTCCCACTATTTTATTCTCCTTAAAGATAAAGAAAAGAAAGGAAAAAGAAAAAAGAAGTCACTGAGAACTTGTCACCTTCTGAATGTACCAAAAAGTCAAACAAAAATCAAATATCAACCAATACCAATTCAAATCACTGGACAAAATAGTTTGTGGTTGGAACTGCCTCCATTTCCTGATATACCCATATCTTTCTTAAGGTCAGAATTTCCATGATACAGTGACATGAGACATTGATCAAAACAAACAGCAAGCAATAGTTTAAGAATTATTGCCTAAAATGTGTTTTGATAGTGTTTGTTTTAAAAATGAGAAACTCAGCGTGGACATTGATTTATAAAGGAACTCTGACTGGGATAGCATTCTACTTGTAGAGTGCTTCAGGCAGTATGAACATTCTAACAATACAAAGTCATCCAATACACCTTAGTTTTGTCTTTCACATTTATTTATGTCTTTTTATTTGATCAGTGTTGTGGAGAATGTGCTCAAGTTTTTCATCGCCTTGATTAAATGTATTCTTCAGTATTTTATTTATTTTCATACTACTGTAAATGAGATTTATTATTTTTCTTTTCAAATATTATATCTATGATATAGAAATACAACTGATGGTTGGATATTTTGTCATGCTGATTTATTAATTCATTTATTACGTCCAACTGGGATGCATATGTGTGAGTGTATGTATGTATGTATCTTTAGCATCTTCTGCACGTAAGACTACGCCACCTGCAAAACAGATGATTTTACTTCTTCTTTTCCAATATGTATTCATTTCTTTCTTTGGAATGCCTAATTGTTAGATATGACTTCCATTGCTATTGAATTTAAACGATAGAAGTGAGATTTTTGTTTTATAAATAATCTTCAACTTTTCAGCATTGTAGACATTAGCTATATGTTTTTATATATGGTTTCAACAATTATTCTTCAATAAAGTTGTCCTACAAAGGATTTTTTTCAGGAAGTATTTGAAAAATTGTAGTCAGAATTGTAAGTAGTCAGGTGATAGTCTTGGTAATGGTAGGGTAAGAGTTGGTAGTATGTATTATGGGTTCAGAACACTTAAAAATATTATGTTTTTGTTGGAGAAGGGAGTTTTCATTGTCCTGGATCCTTGAGACTGGCTGAGGGTAGACCTGAAAAGATCTTGTGGGGAAAATGTAGGGAAAAGTTCACTAGGATTGAATTCCTCTACACAGTGAACTGAAGTAGGGCATAAAATAACTAATTATGTGTGTCCTGAAAGATAATGAGGAAAAGTGAGAAAGCTCCACAAATCCATCTGTTACAGTTTGTGTCTAGTTCTCCCAAAGCCCCGCGTCATCATGAGGTAGACTTCTATAAATTGCGATTAATTCATAATCCAGAGCTGGGATTATGGTTGTAAGTGCTGCTGGGTTATGAGTTTGAGTGCCACAGCTGCACCGGGGCAGGTTGCCTGAATGTGACACAAGGAAAGGGGAGGGACCTGCTCTTGGCCTCTGCTGCTGCCGCCACTGCTCCTCCCTTGGCTGCTGCTCTTTGCTGTTTTTGGCTGCCAGGAACTGCTTCCCTCTTCCATGCATCACCCTGCCTTGGGGCCAGATGAGTGTGGACTGAAACTTCCACTAAGTATGAGCTACATAAACCTTTCCTAGGCCAGCTTGGCAGCTCAGTGGTATAAAGTGTCTGCTTCAGCGGAGCACAGCATGATTACACACGCCTGTAACCCCAGCTCTTGGGAGGCTCTAAACACGCAGATCACTATGAGTCAGATCTAGTAGTAAGACCCTGAACACCCTGTATCCCTGTCCTAAATGAATAAAAGTCAATCAATCAATCAGTCAGTCAATCAATCAATCAATCAATCAATCTTTCTTTCCTTTCTTAATTTTGGGTATCAGGTGTTTTGTCCCAGCAATGACAGAAAAGTGACCAAGACACCACCATATGCAGCACAATAGTTGCTTACAGGAGCTATCTGTCATCTTTGATGGGCAGATGAAGAAAGCAAAATATCCTGCCTGTAGCCAGGTGCCACAGTGCAAGGGAAACTTGAGGGCAAACTTGAGACTTTTGTCACCTTCACCAGGATGCTGTGGCCATCTGAGTCTTCCCGGCTCCGTAGGGGGCTGGGAAGAGTTTCACAATGACACTATTTCAGTGGGTCTGAGTGGAGGCTGAGAAGCGTGGCAGCTCCTGACGCTCCTACTAGGCCTTCCCCTGTCCTCGCATTCCTCTAGGCAGCCTTCCACAATAAGCTTTCACGTCCTTGGAACAATTCTGAGCTATCTCCCCCCTCCATTGGGTTAGTGCAGAGTACTTCAAGTATTTTCTACTAGGACCTCACACAGTTCAATAGAACCTCATCTTCTAGGCCAAAGGTGGCAAACATAAAAATGTTTAGATTCTCAGCATCTTTGTTGCTGTAAGCTGATGATGCTCTTCTCAGTGCCCTAGGTAGTAACAATAAATCACTACCTCATGAAGAAGTGCTGTGCTATAATGAATCAGGGAAAATTCAAATTTTTACTCAATTGTACAGCACCACAGTGACCTAAAAGAGAAACGCTTATCTTCTTTGCGTGTCTTCCTTTTCATCTGAATGAGGAAGTAATAAAACCTGTCTCTGCAGGGTGATACAAGTTTTGTCGAGCTGGTGGATAATGCATGCAGTCCAGAACCCTGTTTTAGTTAATTCTCACTGCTTAAAATAGTTTTCTCTTGTTTTGAATAATATCTGCTTATGTAACTCCTCCACCGGTGCCTGTGCGTGTACCACTTTTATTTTTCTCACTGTGCAATAAAGCTGGTATTCAGACCTTGGGCTCACATACAGATCCTTCATGTCAGTGGACTATAACAGCTAATATTTGACCATGGCTGCGAATTAATAGCGAAGGCTCTTTACTTTGTATTTCTAGTGATGACAGGTGCTTAATAAATAGTAAGGAGTGTTACATTCTATTACCGAGATGAATACCAGTCAGTGGTATAAATGAATATCTTCTATATTGCATTTCTCCAATTTGAGAATAGCAATGCAATGCCGTATAAAAAGATCAATCATTTTGTCATTATGATCTTCTTTGGCTACAAGCCAGCTTATTGGATTTCTTTACTTTCAAGTAACAATAAAATAAATTGCCTCATATTGAAAGGGAAAATACCATGTTTAAGACAGGATTGAAATTTTATGGCTGAGATTAAAAATGAACTTACTGAAAATACTGGCTTCTCATCAACAGGGCAGTGAATTATCCGTGGTCTATTCCTGTTCCTTAGAGTGATGGCATATGGGATTTGGACTTTGAAGATGAAATCTCAATGGTTTGATTTCAGAATGTGCTTTTCATCTTGGAGGGAGACCAAATTAGCTATTCAGTTCTAATGGCCTTGAATAGTAGAGAAACTAAGTTTAAGTTCTCCCTTTTGATGACTTCTGCAAACAGTTCAGCATGCCCCAGAACTTTTTCCATAGTTGGGATCCCCCAGTGACAGCTATAGATGCATGAAGATTTAGGAGTGATCTCTAGCTCAGCGATTACCTGGTGACACTTATTCTATGCTTGAAGAAACTGTGATAACTGAGTTTACACCAGGAGCAGTACATATCAAAAAGACAAGAGTGACATGTATTCCAAACATAATTTTAGCGTTACATTGTGCTATAGTCAATATGCTGAACCTTTTGAAGGTTCTTGAGACCAATATCTGATTCATCCTGTGTACATAAGTGTATGGTTTTGCTATTGATGTTTTCTGCTTTGTCTGACCCAGGATATAAGAGAACCTGTGCTGTAATATCCTATAACTCAGAGGTGTCCCAAATTTCCTGGTCAAGGAGATTATGGGACCTCAGAGGAAAGGGACGAATGAACTGCAGTGCGTCTAAGGAGAGTCACCCAGAGAAAAACATTCTCTCAGGCTTTCACAGAAAGCAAAATGGCCAAGCAATGGCCATGACTCGTCCCGAAGGCTGACACTAACAACAGTTCTACAAAGTACTGTCTATGGTCTCAAATTTAATCCTGAGGGGATTTGACCCTGGAAGATACAAAAAAAAAAAAAA
>PVJA010025091.1:0-21837 GCA_004027025.1 Myocastor coypus
TTTTTATGGCCAGCTCAGCCTGCCCTGAGGGCAGGGCTGGCTCAGCATGTGGTGCTGGGGATCGAACTGTGGTCCCTGCAGCCATCTAAGCTTTTCTAAGCAGGTGCTTTAGACCACTGAGCCATCCTGCCGGACCTCTACATTTGACTTTTTTGAAATTTCTGGAGATTATTTGACAGGTAGGCTTTGAGGTAACTCGTGCATTAAAATGATGTTATCAGAGCAAGGTATATTAGGAAAACAGTTTTGTCATATAGTGAAGATTTAAATTGGTTGATAACCCATCATTTGTTTAGGTCCAAATTTACCATGTTATAGTTAAGGATTTCTACGAGTTGTTGTATGCTGGCGACTCAATTTCCAAAGGTATTTTTCCCCTGTAGAAGGCAATATATCAAAGTGAATATGAGTGCAGATTCTGGTCCCAGATTTAGCTGTACTGCCTTGAGCAAAACTCTTAATCCTTCTTTTGCCTCATTTTCTTTATCTGTTTAAAATGATGACTTTATATACAATTACACCATTGAGTTCTTGGAGAATTAAATGAAATAATGTACATAAAGTCCTTAGAGAAATACCTGTTACTTAGGGAATATGTATGAGCAATAACTATTATTAATAGTTACTGCTCTTTACTGGTCAAACTTTTGTCACATTTTAGAGAAAATGCTGAGATTTTGAAGCAATTTAAAATATTTTACAGATATTTACTTTCATTAATGTAAATTTTCTGATAGGTGGCAAACAAAAGAAATTCAGAAACAAATTACATATGTAAAGAAGGCAAATGTCAACATCATTGATCACCATGATCTCATACTTCAAAACTCCATGAATATCTATGCAACTGTATTCTTTTCATTAAATGACTTGATAAGGTGATACATTTGAAATTATACAATAAAACTCTGCTAATACATTCTATAAATTAATTCATGCTGCCTACGTTTTGAAAAGTCCATTCTTCTGATTAAATAAAAAAATATTGAAGGCCACTGCATTAAAGAAAATAGTGTTTCTTTTAGACTACTGGTGATACACTTTTTATGCAGTATTATGTTACATATGTTCTCATTCATTACAATAGCCAAATAAAACAGGCAGGTTGCGAATTATTGTTCTTATTTCACTGGTGACAAAAAGCAAAACTCCAAGAGGTAAAAGGTAAAATGACTTCCTCAGAGTCACAAGGCTATTATCAGCAAAGACAGGACTGTGAACCAATTCTACATTCCTCACTCAGCATTTTTTCCTTGACTTTTTAACCGATCTACCCCAGTGTTCAACTTCTGGATCTGGGGATCTGTTTATATAGGTGCTCTTGATTCAAAGCTCTATTAGATTTCTAGTTTCTGGGACACAATATGTGATGCTCAGAACTTGGAGGAGAGCTTTAAGTTCACTCATGTTTTTGGAAGATCCAGTCCATGGTCAGCTTGCTTCAAATCAGGACTGTCATGGGGATATGACAAGGTGGAATAAGGATGTTTAGTTCATGGTGAATGAGAAGGCTATCAGGGGGCAAAGGCCAGACAGCAACAGGCAAGGGGTCATACATAGTACCTAATGCTGTGCCTTTATCATGATCAACTCAGATATACATAGCATACTTTACTGATCTGCTAGGCATTTCTTCATCCACTGAAGTCAACATATCAAGATTAAAGGTCAAAGAAGCAGAGGTGCAGGGTCCAAGGCTTCAGATTGCCCTGAACTGTGAATTGGGAGGTGAAAAGCTGATTATGACATCTGTGAGCTTAGTATGGCTAATGAGATTTCACATCATTTATCACCAGTAGAGAGCACTATAAGATTAGACTTAATAGCAAGCCTTGCCTAAAGCATTGTTTGCATCATGAATGTATTACAAAAGCAGAGTAGAAATGATTGATTTAAGGCAAGCATGATCTGCCCTTGTAATAGTAGATCATTTCCATCCATTCAGTCTTTAGAGACTAGCCATTCAAAACTTGCATTTAAGTATAACAGCCATAATAAATAAGTAGGCATCACTTCTTAACTGATTTTTTTTTTTTTGGGGGGGAAAGGTCTACAGGGTTTTTGAGGTCTCAATACTAGGTCGAACTCTTAGTGATATTCCCGTTTGCAACCTCCCAAGAGCTGGGATTACAGGCATGCGCCACCATATCCAGGGTGCCCCAGGGATGGGGCTGGCACAGCAGGCCTAGGGATCAAATCCCTAGCTCCTGTGCCTGCTTTAATTCGCTCAGCTATTTGGCTGGCCCCCTTGCTGAGGTGAAACTAAAGAGGTTCGGTTCAGAATCAGAACCCAGGCTTTCCTGCCTTTTGCTTGAGTACCTTGGTTTTGAATCCCTGTTGGAGTATTTATGACATGGAGCTCTTTCTCGGGCTCTTGTGTTGTATATAATACTCCATCCACACAAGCAGAAGACATTTCAGCATTACTGCTCAAAAACATTCCCAGTCTCTCTCTCTCTCTCTCTCTCTCTCTCTCTCTCATCTTTTTTGAGACAGGGTCTCCTATGCTGTTCAGGCTGGCCTTCAGCTTATTTTTGTAGCCCAGGCTCGTCTCGAACTTGCACCAATCATGCAAACTCAACTTCCCAAGTGCTGGGATTACAGGCGTGCACCACCACGCCCGGTTCCCAGGCTTCCTTCTTATCCCCCTTATTTCTCTGACTTGAGATTGGTGGCTATTGCATTTTCTTAAAACATTTTTTTCTGTTTGTAAATATAAAATCAAGCTTCATTTGATAAGCAGCCTTCAGTTAATTTAGAGCCATACCGTAAATACAAATCAATGCCCACAGCTGATGGACTGAGTTATTGGCATTTAGTTACAACCTGATTACAGTATTTTACTAGTCTAAACACTCAGATGCATCACACAATGACTTTCACGCTGTGGAAAGCTTTGAAATGGATCTGCCTTAAAGATAGATGCATTTACACTTCATATGTTTTCCATCATTTTTCTTACCATTTTTCCAGTTCTTCAAACTAGCTGTATTTAAACAAATTCTTCCCCCACAGCCATTTCTTTCTCTGATTTCACCCTGCTGGGAAGTCTCAGTGCAAAATCGGCAATAACATGATTGATCATTTAGCTGACAGTATAATCATTAGCACCGGGTAGAAACTTCACCTCGCATCCAGTACAAGGAGAAGTTGGAATACAGAGATATTAGAATACAAATATCTCAGATGAAAACAGAGGTAACGGGAGAGCTTTAATGTTTGAATCAATCCTCCTCCTCACCCTGCTGATAAATGCGCTTCCTTCTTCAATTTTGTTTTGCCACTGAAGGTTCCTTATAAATAATATATTTGTTGAAAAACACCCTCTTCCTTTACCCCCTCCTCTAGCATAGCAGATAAGGAACACTGTCCTTCTTCTTCCTTGCAAAAAGGGTTCTTTCCTCTGAGTCCTCATTGCCTTTTTGCCCGCATGAAGAACAACACATCTGCAGCAATACTTGCACAGTGGCTGAGCCCCATTCTGAAAGCAATCACATCGAGGTTTTCATTTGTACAGGTGCCATGAGCCTGACTTACTGTCACAGTCAGAGGTTAGCTAGATAACCAGGTACACTGCACATGGAGGGGAAGGTTTTGAATTTTAAAAAGTGCAAAGAAGCTCAGTACTGGCGTGAAGGTCAGGTCCTCCAAATATAGGTGCTATCATTTGAATTTCTCCCAGTGGGCTCTGTCTGTATTTGTATCCTGAGCTACCAAACCCACCGTTGGTACAGAACACCAAGTCCATTTTGTACGTCATCCACAAAGACCTATGTGACTGGAGAGAAAGACTTTAATTGGCATGCGCTGTTGTTTTTAATTTTGCCTTTTATGTAAGGCTTGGTTTTTAAAGCCACTGTCAAAGGTTATTTGTGAGACAGTGACAATAGCTATGAAATATAAAATACCTTTTACTACAAAATCTTAGAAGAATGTGTAATGAGAAAATTTCAAATTACTTGTGTTAAATGCCCAATAAGGTGATGGATGTGAACACACTAATATATGCTAATCCCACTGTAGTAAGGTAGGATTTTTATAATAATTGCATTCTTGCATACATCTGTTATTTGAGGCTGAAAGTTTTACATATCTTTGAGTATCTTTAAAGTAAAGGAGTGTAGCAGAGGTCACCTAATAAAGTACAAATATGTGGTACTGCCATGGAGCATGTGTGAAATCTAGAAAGCACAAGGCTTGCTTCAACTTATATAAGCTTAAACCTTTCTGGCTGTTTCCCTAGTTCCCCTTCTTGTTCAGTGGTTCAACAATTGCTCACCACTTTTTGCCTTATATGGTTCTTATCTCATTTATGTAGTTATGCTTTGAACAGAAGAAAAGCTGGAACAGAGAAGCTTATCAGTAATTTCTATCACTAAACAGAAACTCTCAGATTTAGTGTGTGCTTCGCTTGTTTCTTTTATGTAATTTGTGCTCTTTCTACAGCCTGACCTCATTCCATGAGAATTTGTGATTACTGCTTTTATCAGTATTTCTCAATTTCAGATTTTAGAGATGTGCATGTTTGGGGCCTAATATACTCTTCCTGTGTTAGCCTCTGAACATGTCCTTTAAGCTCTTGGATGGCATGAGCACTAGACGAAACCTGAGTCAATTAAATTATTTCTTATTTGAAATATCTTATATTACACAACAATAGAAATATGGAAGTCTTGGACCCACAATAAGATACGTGTGTCTATACATTTCACAATTTCATATAGTCTCTCTGTATTATACATGGATAATATATATATCATGGAATTTGGCATAACCCACCTGTGACCAAGTCCAAACGTGGCTAATCACTAGCGGTGCTAGAAACACTTGGGTGTATGATGGACTCACTGTTACTAGACAGTTTCATGGTCCTACCAACAGCAGTGTAAGAGTGGAACTCCCGTGTTTTAAGTGGCAAGAAAGTCACATGGAAAATGGCTCTTGTCTCTCTTTCCCTCAATTAATCAGAGGATTAAACATATTGCTCTGTTTTCTCTTTCACTAATGCACACTAGTGTTTATTTTGTTTTAAGGATGATATTACTATTAGTGCCCATCCAAAATCAGGGGCCAGGGAGATAGCTCAGTGGAGTAAGTGTTTGCCTGGCAAGCTCAAGGTACTGAGTTCTATACCTGGTACCACCAAAGAAAAATAAAAGCTAAAACAAAATCAAATTCAGGAAAATTCATTATCTCTCAGGAAGTATTTGCTTTACTAATGCATTAATGCATCCATTTAGAAGAAAATAAAGATTTGCAAATTAAATTCATTTTGTTGCTCATTTGTCTTTAGTACCTTACATTGTTTTTCTCCTTTGAAAAATTAATTCTTTCTGCTGGTCTATGAAAAGGAGCAGTAAATGCTGATATTTTTCTTTTCATTTCAATTATTTGCATCTTCTTAATTTTTATAATTTTTCTTCTTTGTTTCTTTTTCCAATTTCCTGTGCATATATCTGGTAATCTGAACAACTAAGTTGAAGTCAACACTATACAATAAAACAATGCTAAGTTCACATTATGCTTTAAGGAAATTTTGTATAATTTCCAATTTTTATCACTATTTTGTATTCTTCAAAATATAATAATAAGAAAAATTAATCCTAAGCAATTTTGTTGCTTTTTCTTATTTTCAAATCTCTAAGTCCTACATTAAT
Source organism: Myocastor coypus (assembly GCA_004027025.1). Taxonomy (NCBI): domain Eukaryota; kingdom Metazoa; phylum Chordata; class Mammalia; order Rodentia; family Myocastoridae; genus Myocastor; species Myocastor coypus. The sequence continues at coordinate 5,658 of PVJA010025091.1, forward strand.
AAAATGCACATAGAATATGAGGCTCATGGTAGAGGGACACTTTCAGAATCCAAGTTTGTTGAAAATAGTGTGATCTCTACTGGGAGGCTTGGTTGCACTAAATAAAACAAAAAAAGGAATGTTTCTAATTATGACGTTAATGACAATGTAAACAAAGAACTGTAGGGATCCAGATGAACCTTATGCCATTTAGTAAAAAAGATGCAAGAGAAGAAAAGCTAAGAAAGAAGAAAGGCAAGAACTAGTTCAATCTTTTCATTAAAACTTCACCTCATTTTGCATAAAAATGTTCTGATTCTGTTATGTTTCAGTAATATATAAAAATATTGCGATTCAGTAGCAACAAGTGTATGCATAATACTGTTGAATAATCACTATATTTTGTTTGCAAATGTTTTTATGATGCCAAAGGAAGCCCTATATGCATTGGATGGTCACTATTTATTTTGTCCTCCACTCAATTCCAAAAACCATTGATCTATCTTATTTCTCTTGATATGCTTATCATGAGTACTTTCTAGGAATGGAACTATACAATTTGCAGTCTTCATGACTGACTTATTTCACTTAGTGTAAAGCTTTTGAGGTTCTTCTATGCAGCATGTTTAAGTAAGACTCAACACTTCGTTCCTTTGTGTGAGTCAATATCATTCCATTGTTTGGATACGACACCTTTTTTGTTTATCCTTTATTCATTCATAGATTTTTTTCTGATCAACACAACTAGAAACACCTATGTATAAATTTTGGTTTCAACATCTGCTTTGAATTCTTTTGGATAAGAATTCAGGAGTGGAGTTGCTGGGTAGGATGGTTATTGGATGGTTTATAGCATGATGGATAATTGCATAATATAGTGTTCCAGGTAGAAACTCTGCTTGGTTTACTGAGAAGCACCAGTGTTCTCCACAGCAGCAGTGTAGATGGGCTTTAACTTGTCCACCTTTTCACCAACACTTATTGCTTTCCCTTTTTAAAATATGGAGTAGGCATCCTAATGTGCCTAACTCAATTTTCACTCCACACGTCCTCCCATAACCCTACCTTGGAAGCGTGCAGTGTGATAAAACATGCATATGAAGGTTAAGTGCCAGCAATGCTGGCTGAAAGCTGAATGGAGTCATGCCTTGGTTGATCTTCACAACTGACATCTTCATTTTGTATCTTTCCTTGATGCACCCTCAGTAGGGCGTCTTTTTTTTTTTTTTTTTGCTTAGTGTCCATCATGCCCAACGTTTCCTTATTTCTTGGAAGAGATGTCCGTAGGATCTCATTTGCAATGAGATTATTTACTTTTAGCAGGCTAAGTAAATGTCTGACTTTCTAGCATTAGTTATTAGGCATGTGTTTTATAAGACTGGCCATAGATACCGACCTACGAGTGTCTGTCACTCATAAGATTAATGAGCTGACAATAATTTGACCACATACATAACTTAAGGCCAAAGTGACAATCATATGTTTGTATCATAAAGCCTGTGCAAAGGACTGTACTGGTCAACTCTCACAAGAGTTGTCAATCATTCTTTTAATAAGATTTGATGAAATGCTTGTTTTAGTTAGGACCAAAAGCTGTTGGCTGAATATGTGCTGGACCTTATTCTCAAGAAGCTCACATGTGAGTTGTCATAACAAGCAGTATGGTTGCTGTTGGAAGGATCTGTGTTATTCTGTAGTAGGGCTGCACTTTGAGACGTGAGCATTATGAATGAAATGGCTGGCCAGGCATAGGGATGGTGTGTGTGCTCTTGCAAAGAGGCAAATGAACTTAGGAATGCTCTCTGCGAATCTTTGACTACTGCTACCCTGAGGCATTGGCTTTTCATTTCTCATATCCCAGACATGCACTATTCAGCAGAGTAGTCATATGTGATCTTTTAGTACCTGAAATGAAACATGCAACTGACAAAATAAATTTTGAATTACACTTACATTATAGTTTATGTCTAGCTGTCCCCCCAAAGCCTCATGCAATCATGGGGCAGGGACTTCTAGAGTTTGAGACTTGATCCATGATCCACTGGGATTATGTACTTTAGTACTGATGAGATTATGGTCTGAGTACTGCTAGGAATTATAGGTGTGGCCTGAGGCAGATAGGCTAAGGCAGAGAGGCTGATGTAATTTAAAGAGAAACAGAGACAGACTTGCGCTGCTGCTCTGCTACTCTGGTTGGTTGGTTGACTCTGCCGTGATTGTTGCTGTTCTGCCGCCATGAACTGGATGTGCTCTGCCCTGTTTGACTCAGCCTTGGGCCAGTTGAATATGGACTGAAACCTCCAGTAACTGTGAGCTAAATAAACCTTTCCTAAAAAATAAATAAATAAATAAATAAACCTTTCCTTCCTTCATTTTGATTGTCAGGTGTTTGTCGCAGCAATGAGTAAAAAGTAACTAAGACAACTTAACGTTGACTAATTTATATTTTGAAACGGATACTTAGTTACTCGAAAAATTTTAGTATGTTTGGAACAACTTGGGCACATGAATCTGCTTTGCTAATTGTATACATTATGAGGTTGAAAGATGGACCAGCTACTTGCAGAGAACATTGTTGTCCAAGTTGTGTGATCTACAATTACAAAATATGTGGGAAGTTTCAGGGATTTGACAAAAAGGAACATAAATTATTTCATAAATTTTTATCTAGATTACATTGTGTTGACAGCTCAGCCTGCCCTGAGCGCAGGGCTGGCACTACATGTAATGCTGGGGGTCCAACTGGGGTCCCCTGTGCCTGCCTAAGCTTGCCTAAGCAGGCACTTTAGGTCGCTGAGCTATCTCACTGATTCCTAGATTACATGTTGAAATGATATTACCTTGGATATTGAGTTAACAAAATATTGAAGTAAATTTTTTGTTTCCTTTTACTTTTTTAAGAATGTGGCTGGTATAAATTTTTATATTCTGTGCCTCACTTTGCTTTTTTCTGTTTGATAATGCTGTTGTAGGAAAACATTATTTTCTTAATATAATGTATATATCACACCGGGCGTGGTGGTGCACGCTTATAATCCCAGCACTAGGGAGGCTGAGGCAGGAGGATCAGTGCAAGTTCGAGACCAGCCTGGGCTACAAAGTGAGCTCAATGCCAACCTGAACTGCACAGGGAGACCCTGTCTCAAAAAGACAATATATATATATAATATATTTTTCCTCAAAGCTCGATTGAGGTATAAGTGACACAACTATAAATATGTACAGTGTACAGTATGTTGCTTTGATCTATGCATACATTGTGAAATAATTACCACAATCCAGCTAATCATATCTGTCACCTTTCAAAGTTATCGTTTTTGCTTGCAGTGAAAACACTTAAGATCTATTCTATTAGTAGTTTGAAAGTACATAATATGTTATTAGCTATGGTTATCATGCTGCATACTAGGTCTCCAGAACTTATTTTTCCTGTATAACTTAAAGATTCCATCCTTTCATCAGAGCTCCCTGTTCTCCACCCTGCACCCCAGCCCCTGATAAGCCCCTTTCTACTCTTTCCTTTTATAAATATAGCATTTTTAGATTCCATATGGTTGAGATCATGCTGTTATTGTTTTTCTGTGCCTGGGTTATTTCACTTAACATAATGTTCTCCAGCTTCATGCGTGTAGTCACAAATGACAGGCTTTCCTTCTTTTTAAAAACTAAATGATATTCCTCTGTGTGTGTGTGTGTGTGTGTGTGTGTCTGTGTGTGTGTGTCTGTGTGTGTGTGTACGTGTGTGCATGCATACAGGTGAGTGTGTGTGACACATTTTCTTTATTCGTTTGTCCCCTGAAATATATTTAATCTAATGTTATGTCTTGGCAATTGTGAATAATGCTGTAAGAAAATGACAATAGATTTCAAGCAAAACTCCCTCACATCACAATTTTTTCCATCCTAAATTGTAAGGATGTTGCCAGTTTGCCAGGCTTCTGAAGGCTGAGCCCAACCAACAACACAGAAGTAAAGCAACATCTGGGGTTTTCTCATAGCCTCTTTTCTAAAAACATCCTGTGTCTTTCTGTGCAGGCTCACTTGTAAACCCAGTGCACTCAAATCATGCTCCCCCGGGATTAACTTGATTGACAAATCGACCCAATAAAGTGATGCATAGGAAAATGATTTTAGCTTAATGTGTCATTCATCTCAGGGCTATTTTCATTTTAAAATGTATTGCCCTCAGAGAACAGGAGTTAACTCAAAGAGGTGAATTTAAGATTAGAGCTTCAACATTATAACCCTTGAACTTGATCTTGGTTTTCTGGTTGTAAACAAAACAAACAAAATCCTTGCTCTTTCTCAGTAAATTCTCTTCCTGTTTCCATATTCTGATCGTTCATGAGTAGTATCAATTGAATTAAAAAATTGTCCTCTGCTTTAGATCAATTTTCTCTATATCGACAAGATGTATGTGGCTAATCAAAGACAAGACTTGCAACACATTAATGTTACTTTAATTTCTTCCTTTTGTTCTGGAAATGGTAATGATCAGAAGTTTCTCTTTCAATAAGACTTCTACCTACTCTATTATTGGCTGCCAAATAGATGTTTAGTCAATTTATATGAGTTTATTTTATTATGAGCTTATTAAAAATACATCTAATATAAGCCAAAAAATTTATTAGCACAAAGAACAGAGAGAGAAAGTAATCTTCCATTCTTATCCTTTACAGGGGAAATTATAGCTGGGAGAATTGGAAGTATGATATAATTTATAACCTACAGCATGGATTCTGCCTTTTGATTTTGCAAGGTATAATAATAACAAAATAGACATTATTTCTCTCAATATAATGATAAACATGTAATCTGAACATACCTGTGAATTTTTCTCAGCTTGTTAAAACTTTCTTTTGGTACAATGTTCTTTGGTTGAGGATTTTCTCTGAAAGTTGGCATGGAAAAAAGAATTTAAATTTATTTTCTTTGGGCTGAATTGGAGGGACTCCTAACTGGAAAGGGGAGAAATGTCTTAGGGCTTTGTAGATGTATTTTACTCATCACAAATACAGGAATGTGATTTCAGAGTATCCCCAAGAGTGTTTATTTTACTGTCTATTACCAGTGGAGAACTTGAGACAGAATAGGGCTAAGTATTTTGCCAATGTACCATAGTAAATTGGCAGTTGAATTGGGATTAGAATCTAGGTCTTCAAACCTTGGGGACTTCTCTACTAGCTCCGATCATGTACGGCTCAGCAGTTTCTTTCACAAGATCCTCCTGACATGACACATGCCATCAGTCTTACTTTCTAACAGATGTTTTCAGGGTGGAGCAGATGGTTTTTTCCCTCACCCTTGCAGGCCCTGACTCCAGAGACATGGATCATGTCAGAGATGGCATGTGCACCCCTTTCCCCAGGGGTCCACCTTCCCTTCTGCTCACCCTTCTCAGGTGCTGATCTTCTCCACATTCAAGAAAATACTATTGCACTGTTTCCTCTTTTGAAGGAGCTGGTATACTTCCCCTTAAGGTCTTTCTGTTCTCATGTCCTTGAGCCAATTTTTCTTGAATTTTTTTATGGATGACACCATTGTGTATTCAGTGGAAAGAACACTGGCTTCTAAGACACTGTGTTCTATCTCCCATTATGGTTCCTGATCTATGATCTGTGAAAAATTGCTTCTTTTTCATCATGTACATTTTCCACTAACTTTTGGTCCTGGGGTAACCCCTCCTTCTGCACGGCATGTGGGGAACCAGTGTCTTAAGCACATCGAAATTTAGAGCCCCAGCTGACAAGATAGTTCCGCAGTCTGAAGTACCTGCTTAAGCAAGCTTAGGTAAGCACAGGGATCCCCAGCCCTACATGCTGCACTAGCCCCAAATCCCAGGGTAGGCTGAGCATCACACACACACACACACACACACACACACACCAAACAAACAAGCAAACAAACAAATAAATAATAGGAAGAGAATTACAGCCCCAAAGTACATTGAAATCTAGAGCAAAAAAACAAGTCCTTACCAAAAAGTTGCTGAAGCTCTCTCATGGCTCTGTAATGATGTCACCAATCACTCTTGACTGTATCACTTTTAATCATGAATATCATTATGCATACATCTACATTCTTGAATGTGTCATAATGAGTTCCCATTCAGTCCTTTCCTTTCTACATAACTAGTGAGATTTGCTGTGTGGCTGGAGGGTGTGTGTGTATGTTCTCATAGACCAATTTGAGGAGACAATATTTGATGGCAGAAACAGTAACAATGCTTTCAGTCCTCAGATTTGACATTTGTAGCGTGTGTGACTGTAAGCAAGTCATTTTACCTTTGTCCTTCAGTGTCACTCTGACACTTAGAACATTACTGCTGCTGTAGGGAAGCAACTGAAAATACAAGTTGTGTTGGAAAATCACGGAAGCCAAAAGGAGGAAAGAAAGTTCTTTCTTGGAGAACTGTTGCTCCCAGAAAGGAATATCTACCCACTGAGCCGCCCTCTTCACCTGAAGTGTCCAGTTCATTGGACATTAAGTGGTGTCAGGCTTCCTGAGGACTTGCTCCGCGCCAGGAAATTCTCTCCTGGAATCTAATCAGCTTTTCTTTCAATACCAAAGACAAACAAGCTCGCTTACTTTTTATGCAAGAAATAGGTGGAAATGATGATCATTTTCTTTTCACTATAGCCAGTCGCTTGGGATTTGTTTTTGCTGTTATTCCTAAATCCCCTCCCCATTTTATAATTAGTCTTAATGTACTGTTCTTGGTTGGCATGAATGGCTATAATGAGAACATTGAGTTATGAACTGAAAGACTTCTATTTTCCTAGGGAGTCTTTCAGGAAGTCTTCCTGTATCTCTTTGTTTTAATATACTGCAACAGCTACCTGCAGTGAGCAGCAAACCTTGTTTCTGTTCTCTTCTTTCCTGAGTTGGGATTCAGCTGCCTTTCACTGCCTGCTTGTCTGCATTTGAGGAATTGCAGAAAGTAAATGGAAAATACTGATTCTCCTTGGACATAACCTAAAGTTGGACCCTAGAGGGTCCTAGGAATTGTTCAATGATTTATTCCAGTGTTAACATGTTTTATCATCTACCAGGGCTCTCCTATGTTCACACTAAGTCTGGCTAGGAAATTGGATGAAGTGACCCCTCATTAAGTGAATACCATTGCCCTTGGATTCATAATTTGGCCAGAAGCCACTATGTGTCCTTTTCTACCTTTCGACCTGAAAGTTTTCACTTTTGGGTCCAAAGCAGATTCTGAGATTATGCCAAGTTACACGTTTCCATTTCAAATAATCTAAGAGATCAATTTATTTGAAACATTTCTTCTTATTTGGCCATTGCTTGATCTACATTTCAAGAAATTTCCCTTAAAAAATCCTGGTGTAATGGCAGTAGAATCTGGTTGAAATATTGTTCCTCTTAAATATATAGACATCGTGAACTGTGCCAGTTCTTATCTGGTCCCCCAACTAGAAGAAAGTTCATGAGCTCCTTCATCCTAGCTTCTACTTTTAAGGCTAATCCTTAAATTATCCATGACATGTGATTGCTTACCAAGGGTGAAAAGTTCTATAATAGGTGGTACCCTATTCCAATATATATATTGTTGTTGAAACTCCTAGATTCTTTTTCTTACAATAATTTTTTTCTAAGTGTATACCTAGTTGAACCTATTCATTATACATCTTCTCCAGCAGCAGGGGCATCTCCACCCTTGGTGTTTCTGGTATAAATAACTTGAATTCTGTGATTTGAGACCAGCTTGATAAGCCCTTTACTAAGGAGCTCCTGAGGGGCTGCTCTGGCCAGTGACCCATGGATCTTCAGTCTCTCACAGACCACAGCAGGCATTATAAATTGATAGTTGGGAACTTCCTTACAGAGTTTGTTGTAAGTAGCTTTATCAAACAGAACCAGGTTGTTCAGCTTATCTCAAATTTTGCCTTTGGACCACTTCTTCTTTTTGGCCTTTCCCCTAGAAGTGTTCACTGGGTCTTTGCCTTCTTGGCTGCCTTTCTGGCGTCTTTCTTCTTGTTGTTGTCTTTGGGCAGCCTCGGGCAGCCCAGAGAATGGCGCCTACCCAAAACTCCTAAATTGTTGCTATTTTACACTGGAAATCACACAGGATTCTTGTTTTAATTTGTTTAACAGAACATTACCTAACATTCTACTTTAGGGAGTCATTTGAAAGCTGTGGTATCTATCATCAGAGTTGAATCAGCTGTTTTAGTTGATTACAAAGTTGTCCCGCTTCCTGACTGGCCTGAACTCTATTAAAGAGAGCAACCTTGGCAGAAACTTGAAATGTAGTAATTGATAGCAACAGCAAGCACGCATAAACCTCTGATCTTGTGTTTAGTAGAGTTTTCTTCTATTTCAGAATATGCAAAGTTTTGAGGTCTCATAAGTACCAGAAGATCTGCATAATGGTGCTATCCTATATGTGTTGACTCCTGTGGAATGCATCTTGGATACAGTGCTGTCATGGTGCTCCAGGTACTTCATACTCTATTTGTCCTTTGGCACCTTCTAATATATTGACTGACTTAGTACATGCCTCAGTGCCCCACAAGACAGGATAGATTAGTTCCCATAGATTAGGCTGTTTGGTGGGCAATTTAATACACTGGAAGATTTTCATTGATTTCTTTGTTAATTTCCACAATTTTTAATTTTCTTTATCATCATGAAGAGAAAACTTCGGTGACTTTGCATTATAGGTGTGTATTATGCCTTGTTTCTGCCAATAGAATATGACAAAGATGACAGGCTGTTCATGATTATGGGTACATACTGATGATTCTAGCCTGTGACACTCAAGTCTACTTCTGTTGATCTCTTTTTAAACCTTTTTTTTACTTTTAATCAGAAATAACAGTGAGATAGCTTCAAAACAGGTTAATAGGACAGGCACAATAATTACTATAATAGATACTGTTGTCTCCATAGTAGTTGTTCAGAATACAAGGTGCAGATGAACCAAATGAAGATAAATTCTATGACCAGATGTAAGAAAATAAATTCTTCCAACAACCTAGAAAGTAGTTCTTTTTCAGTTGAACTTTCAGCTGAGATCCCAGCCCTAGTGAACCTCTTGATTGTTACCTTGTAAGCAAGCCTGAGCAGAAAGCCCAGGAAAGAGGACTCAGACTCCTGACCCATGGGCACTATGAGACAGTAAGTGTGTGCTGAATTTATGGTAATACATTATACAGCACAGAAAACTAATACTGCTATTGAATACTTATTTCCACAGTTAAATGTTTATGTCCCCTACTAGGATCCATATTTCTCTCCTTTATTGCTGTATCTTCTATGAATTTATGATGCTAGAAAAGAAGTTGCTACTAAGTAAATATTTAGTGAATGAATAAATGTATAAGCAAGTGAGAAAATGAAATGGGATGCTAAGCTTAGTTCTAGGAATTACATGCACAGAGACATACATCAAATTTTGGAATCTTCAGTGTGAAGCCATTCTTAGTCACATGAATGCCAGTTCAAGTGTCGGGATCATGGAAGGTAAAGATCATCCAGAGAGCTGCACATGATTGACTGGGAAAGTCAAGACACCAGACAGGAAGTTGGCATTGCTGTCCAGGTATATAAAAGCATGTTCCCTGCAAATGAACCTGTCCCTATTTGCTCTATATAACCCATAGGGTTAGATGAATTCAGGTGCTAATGGGTATGCAGTATTTACATCTAGAAATTACATCATATAAGAATAAATGCGTGCCAGGCATGGTGGCACATGCCTATAATCCCAGCACTTCGGAGGCAGAGGCAAGAGAATCAGTGCAAGTTTGAGACCAGCCTTGGCTACAAAAGTGAGCTTAAGGCCAGCCTGAAGTACACAGGACTCCCTGTCTCATAAAGACAAAAAAAAAAGAAGTAGTGAGATTTTTGTTACTAGAGGTGTTCAACTGGAGGACAACCGTTTTCTAATGCTATTGTAAAGGAAGCCCTATCATTTGAAAATTTTATTTTCACTGATCATACTGGGACACACCTGTAATTTCAGATATGTGTGAAGCTGAGGCATGAGGATCATGAATTCATTGTTACCATGATTCAAAACTGAAAAGACAAGGGGACAGTTGAGTGGGAAAGTGCTTGCCTGGCACATGCAACACTGTGAGTTTAGTCCTCAGTGCTGCAAAAGTCAAAACAGGGGTATTGTGCAGGTGGGAAAGAGACCTACAGAAAGAATGTCAATACTAATGAGACATTATCTAAGTGTTAAGTACATACAGTGTGAAACCCACATCAAATATATATATAGGACTTTAGAGAGGTAGAGCAGCTCTCAAGACTGCAAAATTGAAGAAAATTTTGTAGAAGAAGACTTAGCCTTGAATAATTGAGCCCAGTGAACGCAGGAGTAATAGCTTAGGCCAAAGAGCAAAGACAAGCATACTCTGATCCACAAAATGCTTAGTCTACCTAGCCATCTTGCATTTGAAATCGTCATAGGCTGCCTTCTCCATCTGTAGTTACAAACTCTTTATGCATAGATAAGTCCTGGTGCCTTCCCATTCAGATATTGCAGATTCTCTGAGCCTAGAAGTACTTAGACAATCAGAATCCACTGGAAGATAGGTGGTTTCTTTCCATCATGAGTGAGATTATGTCGGAACACTTAGCTGAAAATAGAGTCATTAGTCAAGTGCTTTCCCAGCCTCAGCAGTGAATTAATGTGAAATTTGAACACATTTCTTAGCTTTTTGATTTTTAAAGTTCTGCTACAAAATGATAATGTTTCTTGCTTTCTCATTGAAACCTCAGGGTGCCGAGTATTAACTAAAGAGAAATAGCAGTTACTGGCACACTCTGTGTTTATTCTATTACAGAGGATGTCACCAACAAAATTAAATCCTAGACCTTCATTTTCATCTGCTTCAAAGTTGGCTTCTTGGGAGCGTCAGCATACTGGAGAGAGAACTCATGAAGGCTCATGTTGAATCATTGCCTTTTCAGATAGAAAAACAGCACTCTTCTCATTTCAGAATTATTTCTTTCCTTTTAACATTGGTTAAGTTACTGATTTATGAAGTTGCTTTTGACAACACCAAGGTCTAAAATTCTCTTCACAGCAGGCTGAACTTTTTCCTTACTCTGCCTCTGGGGACTTTGACCCCAAGGACCATCCTCATACTTTTCCACAAAGAGACACATATTTCATTCTATGCTATAAGAAAATTTAAATCTAAATATCATAATTTAAAGACACCTGTCTAGAAAAAGAAACATTTGTACAAGAGTTGGTACTTTTTAAATATCTTTGCTTACTAATTTGAAATTTAGAAGTATCTGTTCTTGGAGTGGGGGTGGATAGAGAAAGGCTGTGACTAGAATCTCAAAAGAATGATCCTTATCCAAAGCTGTTCCTCCTGCTAATTTCTTTAATTTCTATGCCAAACTCATGGACTTCATGATGCATCTTTTATTGGGTTTTATGTTTATGTCACTGAAATTAATATTACGTATATGTACTGTTTAGACACAATGCCCTGTTTTTGTGTCATTAACTATCTTTTAGTACAGTGAATTTCAATGCTATAGGATGAAAAAAAAAGACTGAGATGCAGTATGTAAAGTCAGATATATTGCAACTAAAAGGAGGGCTGAGAATGCAAGTTAACAGAAGAAAAACTGGAGAAAAAGAAGGGCTATGAGGATAGCCAACATTTTGGCCCTAGCCCTTCAAGGTCAGTGAAGACTCAGGACATAAGAGAACCTGTGCTGTAATATCCTATAACTCAGAGGTGTCTGAAATTTTCTGGTCAAGGAGATTATGGGACCTCAGAGGAAAGGGATAAATGAAGTAATCTGTGTCTAAAAAGAGTTACCTAGAGAAAAAACATTCTCTCAGGCTTTCACAGAAAGCAAACTTGTCAAGCAATGGCCGTGACTCGTCCTGAAGGCTGACACTGATAACAGTTCTACAAAGCACTGTAAATGGTTACAAAGTTAATCCTGGGGGCATTTGACCATGGAAGATACAAAAGATGAATGTTTTGTTATACAGGTCTTGCTTTAACTTGCACTTGATCACCCAGTAGAAAAGCTTAATTACGAGGCATAAAATGCAGAGATAGATTAGTATGATGAGCTGTAAGAGTCTTAAATCAACAGCCTCCAACATTGCCAGTTTCACCAGTAACCCAATGAAAATAGGGAATGTTGGACTATGTATACAGGTGCTTCTTCTCAGTTCAAAGAGACAAAATTTTTCTTTATTTCTTTCCTTACCAATATTGATCAGAAAATTTATCATGTCTATACCCTGTGCTCTGTGTAACTACTATGAGGACAACAATATGCAATCTGTCAATTATTGTGAATGTACTAAAGTGTTTTGAAACTACCATATTGTTTTTTCTTATTAAAAGTAATAAAAAATAAAAGCAAATAGTAAAGGTCTACATGAGGATCTCTAAACAAAAACACAAGTACAATGGACCAACATCCAGAAGCCAAAACTACAATTTATTGAGTTAAGGTAAATAAGTTTCAACTGGCAGCAGTACAAGTGGGTAGATGTCTGCCAGCAAGGCGCAACATGGTTTTTTTAAGGCTGAAACATCACTCTTTGCTGTTTCCAACACCTAGCTCAGTACCTGGGTCATAGCAGGGGTTAAGTATGCAAAGAACTAATGAGAGAATCAGTATTGTAATGTATTTGTAGCCATGGCTGTAATTTTAACTTGAAGTGGATGACTAGTTGGTTGCTTTTGGAATCTATGATTAAGAGATTGGCATGTAATAGGTGCTCAAAATTTTTTCCTGACTGTAGCTTTTTTTTTTTTGCCTTTTTGAGACAGGGTCTCACTATGCAGTTCAGGCTGGCCTTGAGCTCACTTTTGTAGCTCAGGCTGGTCTCGAACTTGCACCGATCCTCCTGCCTCAGCCTCCCAAGTGCTGGGATTACAAGCGTGAGCCACCACGCCCAGCTTTGACTGTAGCTTTTAATGAAGATTCTTACTGGTATTCTTTAACTTTCAGAATACTTCTCCCTACTATTTTATCAGGTATGAATGTGAGTCTTTGTGGAATGATCAAGTGATTATATTTGATGAACAGTATATTGTGAGTTGGATTGAAATCTTAACTCTGATGATATAACTAGAGTGTATATACAAATTATTCAGAATTAAACTTCAATGTGGGCAAGAGTTAAAAATAATGGTGGTGGCCAAAAGTAAAGAAGCTATCAGTGAAATATTCTCTTTGTCATGGAATATTGGTAGCATATGCAGCATCTCATGAACAAGAATCATGACCTTCAGGATGTTTTTCATATACACACCTGAGCTTACAACTTTTATGAATGAACAGTGGTAAGTGTCACTTGTGGGAGATTTATTTTTTTATGTATATAGTACGGGGTTGGCATCGTCTCACTACAGAGACTGTATTTGTAGTGATCCTCCTATTTTCAGCTTGCCAAGTGCTGGTATTACAGGTGCACACCACCATGTTCAGACTCAGTCACCATCTCAGCATGTCCCGGGGGCAGAGCCAGTAAAACAGGCCGAGGATAGAATCCTAGTTTCAGTGTCGGCATAAGCATGTGCTTTAATCCACTGAGCTATCTGCCTGGCCCTCTTGTGGGAGATTTGAAATTGCATTTCCACGACATTGCAAGAAAGTAGTTATAAAATATCAGTGCCCATTGTAAAATTATATGTGGAAAATAAAAGTGCTTAGTGCAAAGACAACAAAGTAAGAAGAATAGCCTTGGACTTTCTTGCAGTTTTTATTCTGAACATGAACTGGCCACCTTTATAGTTCTCATCCTTCTCAGTGAAAAACAGCAAGTACAGTGAACCTAGAATAAATTCTCAAAGTGTGACTCTGCTTTAGAGTTATCTAGAAGCACGTAAAAATGTGGATCCCATTGATGTACTGCACAGAGTGAGATATCACTATACATAGTAACTTTGTGTATATGCGTAGTGTGATTAAAATACATGTTTATAGTTTGAAATAATTTATAATAAAAGACATATTGCCATAAAACCCCCTTGCAACATTCCTCCTTGCTTTGTACACACTAATCCCATCAATCTTACCACTTTCTGAAGCAGTTCTGGAAGTGCTCTTTCCTGGATGTCTTTGTTATGCTACCAAAGCTGCCTTCATGTCCTGAATCTATTCAAACATTTGTCTTTCATCATCATTTTACTTTGGGGAAAAGCCAGATGTCATACAGTGTCAGATCTGATGAATAAGGTGGATGAGGGCATATTATAATATTTTTATTGGACAAAAATTGTCATAAATGTTTGATCAATGAAGAGTGATCATAAAATACGGTGAATGAGTAAAATATGGTTATAGGAAAACATAACACAGCCATTGCTCTCCCTCAAAATATTGCATCTCACTTTCAATATACTATGCCATCACTCTTGGCAATGTGTCTTAATACTATAGTAAGGTTTCCTTTAAACTTAAACATTAGTCATATAGGAAATGCATTATCAAAATGTATTTGTAGTGAGATGGGGCATTTTGAGTGGATTAATGCCAATACACTTTTCACTATAATAAAGTTATCTGTATCTATCTATCACACAAAATAAGTATGGAGAAATTAGAAATTGGAAGTTTTTGCCCTGTTGGTGCAATTATACAATGATGCAATCATTATCAAATCAGTATAATTCCTCAAAATATTAAAAAATAGTCCTACCATATGTTCCAGTAATCCCACTTATCTCCTCTCCAAAGGAAATGAAATAACTGTGTTAAGGAGATATGTGCACCCCCATGTTCATTGTAACATTATTCACAATAGATGAAAGTGATCACCACCCAAGTGCCACTTATGAATAGATGAATAAACAAGTGTATTCTATCTATACAATGAGACACTATCCAGTCTTAAGGTGGAAATTCTGTATATGTTGCAGATAGGCAGATCTTCAGGTCATTATGTCAAATAAAATAATCTAGTCATAAAAAGATATAGACTGTATTAATACACCAATTTTACTTTGATGAGATCCCCAGAGTAGAAAACTGATAGAAACATGAAGTGAAATGGTAGTGGCCAGAGGCTGGGGGAGGGAAAGATAAGGTATTTGGTTAATGTAGAGCTCTGAAGATGTGTTGTAAAAATAACATGGATATGCACAACACTTGTGAGCTGTATGCTTAAAATAATTAATATGTTTTATATTGCATGTTTGATATATTAAATCTTTTAAAGCCACAATTAAAATTTGTTTTAAAATGCAAATCTCAGACTCCTTCCCAAAGTATGAAATCAAACTCTGGGACCAGGATATAGGCCTATGCATTTTAACAGGCTCCCTTGGGATTTTCAGCGACATACTAAGGTCTAAGAAGAACTGAATATGGTACTTGTACTTCACAGAGCTTTTTAACCTGTACATGTATTCCTTAATGTAAAACTCAGATCATCTCTGTAAGTGGGTACTATTGTTGTTGTTTTTAGAATTTTATTTTTTTTTCTTGTTTCAGAACTTTTGTTTGTTTATTTATTTATTTTTATGACCGGCTCGGCCTGGCCTGAGGGCAGGGTTGGTGAAGCATTGGGTGCCAGGGATCAAACCGCAGTCCCGGCAGCCGCCTATGCTTTCCTAAGCAGGAGCTTTAGAAAACTGAGCCATCACGCCAGCCCCTACTCCTACATTTTGAGCACAGAATTCTCGTTTTGTTTGTTTTTAAATTAATTTTATTTTTTTCTTGATTCAGAACTTTTGTTTGTTTCTTTATTTTTATGACTGGCTGAGCCTGCCTTGGGTGCCAAGCAGGCACAGCATGTATTGCCGGGAATCGAACCGTGCTCCCTCTCGCGTTCTAAGATTTCCTAAGCAGTCGCTTTAGACCACTGAGCCATACCGCCAGCCCCTACTCGTACATTTTAAGCACAGGTTTCTGGTTTTCTGTATGTGGTTTATAATAGTTTTATTTTATGTTAGTTTCTTTCGTTCTTCCTATTATCTGTTTTTATGTTTTACCTCCTTCAATTTATTTATTTATTTTTTCTTTTTGTGGAAGCGGGAATGAAACTCAGGACCTTGCAGTTACCGGGCAGGCACTTGGGCCCCTGAGTTATCGCTCTAGCCCCCGTTTTATAAATTTTTATTTATTTATTTATTTATTTATTTATTTGTTTGTTTGTTTGTTTGTTTATTTATTGTTTCAGAACTTTCGTTTGTTTATTTATTTATTTTTGTGGCCGGGTAGCCTGATGTGGTTCCAG
>PVJA010025092.1:9663-31180 GCA_004027025.1 Myocastor coypus
TATATATATATATATATATATATATATATATATATATATATATATATTCATTCACTGTTTTTACCCTTGTAGACTGTGACATAGATATTTTATGTGCTTTTTGTTTTTTCAGACAATTTCACTATGTAGCCCAGGCTACCCCCAGCTCTTTGAAACCCTCTGAATGGCTTCTCTTCACTCAGCTGTTACTACAGTGAGGCATTTCTCTTGTGCCTGCCAATGTCTAACATAATGTTACTGTCCTCTCCCGACAGCCTGAGCGGATAAATACTAATTTTATTCTGTTTGTTCACTGCTGTTATTTTTCTCATGATTTGAAAGGCATATAGGGCTGGTGAGATAGCTCAGTGGTCTAAATCGCCTGCTTCGGCAACTGCAGGGACCGCAGTTTGATCCCCAGCATCACATGCTATGCCAGCCCCACCCCCAGGGCAGGCTGAGCCAGCCATAATATACATACATACATACATACATACATACATACAGTTAAAAAAAAAGGCTTATAGTCTGAACTGTTTAGTTGGTTATCTGGTAGTTTTAGGTATGTTTTGTTTCACTTTATGTATTGTTTCTTATCACCTTTAGAGGTCATTTTTTTATCATGGAAAATGAGGAAATTTATTCACATCTTCCGCCTTTTACAACATTTGTATTGGTTGTCTTAGTACTGATTGTGAAAAGAATAGTGACAACTGTTACAGTTGTCTTATGACTTTAGGTAGATTAGATTGTGCTGAGAAGCCTTGCCATTATGTTACTTAGTCTGCTTTATTTATTTATTTATTTATTTATATTTATTTTATGTCTGGCTCAGCCTGCCCTGGGGTTGGGACTGGCACAGCATGTGTTGCTGGGGATCAAACTGCCCTGTGGTTGCCTAAGCTTTCCTAAGCAGGCACTTTAGACTGCTGAGCTATCTCACCAGCCCGGTCTGCTTTATTTTGTTTATTAGATTTTATTTGTACATTTTGGATATGTGTAGCATTCACATTCATCATAGGGAATTTGTTCACTTCTTCCAATATCAAAAGGAAAACAAGCTGGGTGTGGTGGTGCGTGCCTGTAATCCCAGCACTCGGGAGGCTGAGGCAGGAGGATCGGTGTGAGTTCGAGACTAGCCTGAACTACAAAAGTGAGCTCAAGGCCAGCCTGAACTGCATAACAAGACCCTGTCTCAAAAAGACAAAAAAAAAAGGAAAACAATGCATTTCCGTCGTGCCGTCCTCAGTATTTGTTGTCACATTGTCGCTATTTCCACAGTGTCAGGGACTCTTCACGTTCTCTACCATCCTCCTCCCCAGTACTGCAGATTGCACCCAGTAAGGACCTTTACACTGAGCTATAATACCAGCCCTTGTTTTTCTCACTGAGTTAACCAGTCTGGGCTCAAGCATTTAATTGTCCTGCCTTTGCCCCCAAGTGTGTGTAGATTACAGCATGTGCTGCTACATCCAGTGGGCCCTCTCTTTTTCTTTTGTGCAAAGTATTGAGCCTAGGACTTTCCCACTATGTTCCCAGTTTATTCTTTAATTTTTAATTTGAGATATGGTCTTGCTAAATCACTGTGTTAGGCAAGAACTTGTGGTCCTCCTGCTTCAGCCTCGCAGGGTACTGAGATTAGACCTGTGCCACCAGGCAGAGTTTAGCCTTGTATTTTGTGGCACTCTGACTAAGTTGCCCAGGCTGGCCTTGAATTAGGCTGCCCTCCTGCCTAGACCTTCAGGTAGCTAGGATTACAGGCATTTACCACCACTCCTGGGCTTCCACCATCCTGACCCAGAGCATTTAACTAACTGGGTTGTGTTCTTAGGGACTCCTTGTCATTAGTTAGTAAAAGTTCTGCTGTCTTAAGTCATCAGTTTTTCTTCAGTGAAAAAAAAACCCTTTGTACAAACAAAGAGGAAGGGAAGGAGGGGCCAGCTGAATGAAATAGGGTACTTGGTGATATATTCATTGTATTTTGGTGCAAGTTCCTATTTCCACTGAGAACTGAAAATGATTTACCAATGAGAATTGGTCTGTGGGCCACATTTTAAGAAGTACAAGTTTACCTAGAACTTAAAGTATGCATTCTTTTCATTTCTTTTTTCTTAATTTCTTTTTTCTTTTTCTCGGAACCAGGGATTGAGCTCAGGACCCTGTGCTTACCAGGGATGCACTTATTCTACTCAGCTATCTCCTCCCTGGCCTTAAATGCATTCTTTTTTTTTCAAATTTATTTTATTTTTTCTTGTTTCAGAAGTTTTTTTTTTGTTGTTTTTTTTGTTTCAGAAGTTTTTGTTTGTTTGTTTATTTATTTTTATGGCTGGCTCAGCCTGCCCTGAAGGCAGGGCTGGCACAGCATGTGGTGCCGGGGATCGAACCCAGTCCCTGCAGCCGCCTAAGCTTTCCTAAGCAGGCGCTTTAGACCACTGAGCCATCCTGCCGGGCCCCCTTAAATGCATTCTTAATTAATTAAGCTTAAAATCCAGGCCTTAGAATACCTCCACTGTGGGGCTGGGGAGATAGATCCATGGCACAGAGTACCCGCCCAACAAGTGCAAGGTCGTGAATTTGAACCCTAGTCCTGCAAAAAAAAAAAGAACATCTCCACTGCTTCTTTCTGAGATGATGTAGATGGGTGTGTACTATTAGTTTGTCTGTTTGTTTATTTGTTGGGACAGGGTATCACTGTGTAAGTCTGTAGATGGATGTGTACTATTAGTTTGTCTGTCTGTTTGTTTGTTGGGACAGGTTCTCACTGTGTAGTGCTGGTTGGCCTTGAACTCACCATGTATTCCAGGCTGGCCTAAAATTCCCAGTGATCCTCCTGCTTCAAGATTACAAGCACACACTGTCCCACCCAGTGATTTTTTTTTTTATTACCTTTTGAGTTGTGTTTTCATTCTATCTTGTATCTCCAGACCCCCCTCCCCCCCTTTTTTTTTTTTTTCAGAACTGGGGATTGAACTCAGGCCCTTGAGCTTGCTAGGGAAGCACTTATTCTACTGAGCCCTCGCAGCCTCCCGTTTTTAAATGTTCTTTTCTCTGACTGAAGAAATCCTTTTAGTATTTCTTAAAGATAGATCTGATGCCACATGATTTTTATTCCTAAGATTATCTTATTTTATGTTTTATATTGTTTGAAAGTATCTTAGCTGGGTGTGGTAGTGCACATCTGTAATCCTAGCACTTGGGAAACTGAGGCAGGAGGATCAGTGTGAGTAGGAGACCAGCCTGGGCTACAAAAGTGAGCTCCAGGCCCGTCTGAACTGCATAGTAAGACCTTGTCTCAAAAAGACAAAAAAAAAAAAAAAGAAGAAGAAGAAAAGAATCTTTATTTCATCTCTAATTTTGAAGGATTTTTTTTTTTTTTAAGTGAATTTAGGATAGGGTCTACAGGGTCTCACTGATTTCAGCTTCCCAAGCATTGGGAGTACAGGTACACAGCACCACACCCAACTACCATCTCAGTGAGCCCTAGGGGCAGGGGTGGCATAGCACACTGGGGATTGAAACCCCACCACTGCGCTCTGCTAAAGCAGGCTCTTTAGTCTCCTGAGCTATCTAGCTAGCCTTGAAGGATATTTTCACTGAGCACAGAGCTCTTTCATGCTTTGAAGATATTATAACATTATTAATTTAATAATATATGCCTGTTTTAACCCTTAACATTCATGACTCATTAAAAATCTTTTTTTAGCAGGCTTATGATCAGAAGAACATTAGGCGAAGAGTTTATGATGCTTTAAATGTGCTAATGGCAATGAACATAATTTCAAAGGAAAAAAAAGAAATCAAATGGATTGGTCTGCCTACCAATTCTGCTCAGGAATGTCAAAACCTGGAGGTAAGGGAGGAATGTCAAGTTTTCGTGCAGTAGTTTGTGTTATTTTACATCAGAAGCATTTTGGCTTAGAAATAATGCCAGTAATTCATACAGTAGTAAAATATTCCCAGTTGCTTATTCATTTGTGCTGACAATGTCTTTTGACAATGTAGAGTTTTAGACTTTGGAGGAGCTACAAACATATAATGTGCAATTAATTTTGTAAATTATGTAATGACTAAATTTGATTTTGGTGTTTCTTAGAGAAGACACTGATTTCACTCCACTGTAATTCTAAGCACCCGTGTAATACATTTTTAGTGAATTATGTAATAGAAATATCTTATTTTAGCAAATCTTTTGATGCACGTCAAAGTTGTGTGGGTCAAGCTTTTTCCTGGACTACTTATATAATATTCTGCATATAGCTATGAAAGTTAAAAATTTCAAGTCTGGAGTCAGTACCAATAGAATGGCATCTAGGTTTTGTCTGTCAACACACGTGGAATGTTTAGCTTACATGAATTGGGAGTCCTATGTAGCATTTTGAATTCTGTTAACTTGAAACATTGTAGAAAATCTTCTCTAAATGAATGTGCTCCCTGACATTCTGTTGCTAAATTGATATGACCTGATTTTACTTTCATGGCCATAAATTGTATAAACAAAGGATTAATGATAGCTTTTTGAGAATTAAGGTTAATTTTATGTTTTTCTCAGTCCCTTCCTTCTCCCAGCAATTAAACAATTATTTGGTATTTTATAGCTGTGAATGACTGGAGAAACCATTTATTTGTCAGAGCTTATAAAATTAATATTAAAAAAATTAATGTTATCCTATACTGCGATGGAAATGTCTTCCCATTCTTTTTTTAAATTTTTATTTATTTATTTTTCTTGTTTCAGAACTTTTGTTTGTTTATTTATTTTTATGGCCGGCTCAACCTGCCCTGTGGGCAGGGCTGGTGCAGCATGTGGTGCCAGGATCGAACCACGGTCCCTGCAGCCGCCCAAGCTTTCGTAAGCAGGCGCTTTAGACCACTGAGCCATCCTGCTGGACTCCCTTTCCATTCTTATGTTCTTCCTCCTAAGACAGAATTTATCTGAACATCATTTTAGCTGTATTATCAGTAATATTAAACTGATACCAAAAGTTCATTCAGCAAAAATCTATAACACATACCATGTGCTTAACCATAGGTTAAACAAGACAAAACTTGACCCTAAAATTAACGGTCAATATAACCAGCACTTGGGAGGCTGGAACAGGAGAATCGGTACAAGTTCAAGACCAGCCTGGGCTACACAAGTGAGCTCAAAGCCAGCCTGAACTATATATAGCAAGGTCCTGTCTCAAAAAGACAGGAAAAAAAAAAAAAAAAAGACTGAAGAAAGAAACGGAACAATAAGTGAATTGTCATTTTAAAGTGACTTTCCTAGCCAGGCATGGTGGCGCACATCTGTAATCCCAGCACGCTGAAGGCTGAGACAAGAGTATCGTTTCAAGTTGGAGATCAGCCTGGGCTACACAGTGAGCTTAAGGCCAGCCTGAACTGTATCGCAAAGACAGTGTCTCAAAAAGACAAAAAACAAAACAAAACAAAAAAAAACTGGGGAGATAGCTCACTGGCATAAGCACCTGCCCTGTAAGCTGATGGTCCTGAATTCCATCCCCAGTACCAAAAAAAAAAGTTACTTTCCTTGCAAAGATTAAAGCATAGGGAAATTCCCTTAGGCTGGCCTGTAATAATTGTTTTTTTTTTTTTTTTTTGTGGGACTGGGGATTGAACTCAGGTCCTTGTGTTTGCCAGGCAAGCGCTTATTCTACTGAGCTATTTCCCCAGCCCTGTAATAATTTTTTTTAATTTTAAATATTGACCATATTTTTCAGTCCTCCCTCATCTCTATAGCTGTCTGTGAAATGTTGCACACATTATGGATTCAGTGGCCAGGTTCCACTTGTGAGGCTGGGTTTCTGTGTGTTTACTTCCCTACCCAACCCTTCCCCCAAAAGGGGGGAGCTTGCCTTACTCCACAAAGTGGATTTGAGTTTCTCTAAGGAAAATTCTTTCCTTTTAATTATGCCCTGCTCAGCCTGCCCTGGGGGCGGGGCTGGCACAGCATGTGATGCCAGGATCGAACTGCGGTTCCTGCCCGCCGCCTAAGCTTTCCTAAGCAGGCACTTTAGACCACTGAGCCATCCCACTGGCCCCACTAAGGAAAATTCTTAATGTCTTAGAATAAGTGTCTGAAAATGGAGTGGTACTTTGTATTATTTTATAACTTGTATTTTAAAGATAGAGAAGCAGAGGAGGATAGAACGGATAAAGCAGAAGCGGGCCCAGCTGCAAGAACTTCTCCTCCAGGTAAATGCTGGGGTGTGCTCATTACCTTCCCTGCCCATGCTTTTCTTTTCCGATGCTTTCTTTTGAGGTGAGTGTGTTTTGTGATCAGGCGTCTCTCCCAGTGTTAGCCATTGCTATTGGACATCTTCCCTGGGCATCTGCTCCTGCCCTGCAGCTTCCTCCCGATGTCTGCCTTACCCCAAACATAAGCTGTCACGGTCTCCTGTTTATTTTGTCCTTATATTGGAGTATCTGTAATACTAAGTAACTTTTAGGTGTGTCAAGTAAAATAATCAAATCCATCTGTAAGCAGCAAATAACAGAATGACTTGATAAGCTTTATAGAAATACCAACATGTAAAATGCATTTCTGCCTAAGTAGATTGTACATGGATCCCCAGTGCAGAAGGAGAGAGGGAGGGAATGGGCTGGGCAGGGTGAGTGCCTGTAATCCCAGTGCTCTGGAAGGCTGAGGTAGGAGGATTGCAAGTCCAAGTCCAGCAAAGTCAGTTTTTCATCTTAGGGAGAAGCTACCACAGAAGGACCAAGAGTGTGTAGCTCAGTGTGAATGCCCTGAGTTCAGTCCCCAGTACCACAAAGAGAAAAAAAGAAAAAAATTAAAAAAAAATCTCTTCGTACTTTTTGGGGATAATTGCCTAGAACTTCAATAACTGTTCAGATTAATTGATTGATTTTAGCTGGGCGTGGTGGCGCACGCCTGTAATCCCAGCACTCTCGGGAGGCTGAGGCAGGAGGATAGATGTGAGTTCGAGACCAGCCTGGGCTACAAAAGTGAGCTTAAGGCCAGCCTGAACTGCATAGTGAGACCCTGTCTCAAAAAGCAAAAAAAAAATGATTGATTTTGTGTTTTAGGGAAAGGTCTACAGGGTGTTCAGGGTCTCACTACTAGAGCAGACTCATAGTGATTTGCCTGTTTACAGCCTCCCAAGAGCTGGGATTAAAGGCACGAGCCGCCACACCCAGTCTCGATTGCAGTCTCAGAGAGCCCCAGGGGCGGGGTTGGCACAGGCACAGCAGGCGAGGGAATCCAACCCCGGCCACTGCCACTGCTTGCAGGCACTTTAATCCATTGAGCTATTTGGTTGACACCTCACAAGTTTTATAGAACCCTTATATAAAATCATGTGAAAGTAAATCACAAGGTAGATTGTTATTGTTTTAAGTGCAGTTGGTATAAAAATTTATTTTGAGCAGAAAGTATGGGTTGACCATTTTCAGTCTAATCACAGACTTCTTGTGATGAGCTAGAGAGACGTTGTCCTGCTTTCCTGGGAAGATGTCTTCATATGAAGATATTTACCATCAGACATAGTCACTTTGATTTGAATAACTGTAGTTCCTATTTAATTTCTGATGCAATACGCTTTTTTAAACTTAAGGTAGCAAAACATTAGCAAATACTATAGCAACTTCATTTTCTCAGTACTTACTTTGTCCACTTATTAAAGTTTTCTAGGAGTCTGGGGATGACCTGTGAGGAAAAAAAAGGAAAGGAGCTGGGGAAGAGGCAGAGAGCTGCCGCAGGTGAGGCAGAGACTGTGAGCGCAGGAGACTCCTGGTTTCAGTGGCTTCTTTCTTACTGCATTCTGTGCCTAACTCTTAGATTGAGCCCCATGGAGTAAGCATTTTATATAGTTTGCATGCATACTGTGTTTCCACATAAGTTTTTATTACTTAGAAGACAGTATTCTGCTACTTCAGGAAAAAAGTTGAAAGCTGAGTTCATTCCTGTGCTGCTGTCTGTGGAATCCTGCAAGAGCTCCTCCTCCCACTTTTCCATTGTCCTTTTCTGCCCTGGCTGCTCTGAATTGTGCTTGTCCCTCCCTGTATGGTACCTGTCCAGAGTCTCTGAATCCTGTGTTAGGCTTTTCTTGGCAGTTCCTCAAAATCTTTATGGAACATTCTAGTATGTGAGGGTTTTTTTGTCATACCTTTTTTTTTT
This sequence comes from Myocastor coypus, assembly GCA_004027025.1. Lineage (NCBI taxonomy): Eukaryota > Metazoa > Chordata > Mammalia > Rodentia > Myocastoridae > Myocastor > Myocastor coypus. The sequence continues at coordinate 17,780 of PVJA010025092.1, forward strand.
AAGCACCCTGTTCACCATCATGCCCATAGTCTGTTTGCCCTCATACAGGTAGGACTGACATGTCTCTTTGTGACCAACACAAAGAATGAAGTTGAATATTTTTTTCTCTGGTTGTAGGGGGTCAGGGAGATAGCTCAGGGGCACAAGTTCCCACCTGGCAAGTACAAGGTCCTGAGTTTGATCCCTAGTTCCGCAAAACAAAACAAAACAAAAAACCCAACAACTTCTGGTTGTATAGGGAAGATCCTGCTCCTATTTTTTGTATGTCCTAAATTTCTTCTATTGCCCCTCAGACCAATTGTATTTACAGATTTCAACCTAGAAACAACCTGTCAACACATACAGAAATAGCTTTCCCCGAACTAAGCTAAAACCAGAAGTGTGATTGAAAGCAGCAAATCCTGATTGACATCCACCTTAGTTGTAGCTGGGCATGGCGGAACACCTCTACGGTTCCAGCTACTTAGGAGAATGAGGCAGGAGTATCACAAGTTTGAGGCCAGTCTGAACAACTTAGGAGAAGATCCTTTCTCAAAGTGAAAAGGCCTGGGGATGTAGCTTAGCGTTAGAACGCCCCAGGCATTCCCTCCCTGGTGTGGGGAGTTGAGGGTGTTTGCGAAGTTGTCATAGAAAATAAACCAGTTGTTCCTGAACACGTAAGTATTTGTTATGGCTAAGCTAGCTTGATATTTTTTAAAGTAAATTCCTAACTCATGTCACATGTCAGTGGCACTACCTAACTGCCACTACCTCCCTTTTATCCTTCGTAATGTGGGTGAAAAGAAATAGTGTACATAAATTATACCAATAATCTACATGTCCTGTGTTGTTCCTCCCAGACCTTAAATCTTTTCCAGAACTGAACATACTTAAAGTTACTCAGATTGTGAAATTAATGTATTGTTGTTTGTGGTGATCAAAACTCCATGGTGGTGGATCAAACTCAGGACCTTGCACTTGCCATGCAGACACTGTGCTACTAAGCTGTATCCTGGCTTGAAATTAATTTTGAGTCAGAAAAAGAAAAGCTAAAGGAAATTAATCAAAGGGCCACAAGTAAGAAAATTGTTCCAGGGGCCAGCGGGATGGCTCAGTGATCTAAAGCATCTGCTTGGGAAAGCTTGGGCGGCTTCAGGGACCGCGGTTCGATCCTCAGCACCACATGCTCCACCAGCCCTGCCCTTGAGGTAGGCTGAGCCGGCCATAAAAATGAGTGAATAAACAAACAAAGGCTCTGAAACAAGAAAAAAATAAATAATTTATAAAATAAAAAATTCTTTAAGAAAAAAAAAAAAGAAAGAAAAGAAAATTTTTCCAGTAAAAATGGAAAGCGGTATTTCTTTTTACTATTAAAACAAGCAGCCTTGGGCCTGGCAGGATGGCTCAATGGTCTAAAGCGTCTGCTTGGAAAAGCTTGGGTGGCTGCAGGGACCGTGGTTCGATCCCCGGCACCACATGCTGTGCCCGCCCTGTCCTCAGGGCAGGCTGAGCAGGCCATAAAAATAAATAAACAAACAAAATTTCTGAAACAAGAAAAAAAAAAAAAAAACAAGCAGCCTGAAGGGGCTGGGAGATAGCTCAGTAGAATAAGTACCTGCCTGGCAGGCACAGGGTCCTGAGTTCAATCCCTGGTCCTACCAAAAAACAAAACAAAAAAGCAGGCTGAGGCCAGGTATGGTAGTACAGGCCTATAGTATCAGCGCTAAGGAGACTGAGGCAGGAGGATCACCATCAGGTCAAGGCCATCCTCAGTTATATAATGAATTTAAGGCCAGCCTGAACTACATAGTGAGACTATCTCAATCCATCAATCTATCAATACAATGGGGTGTTGTGCTACATACCTATATCCCTTTATTTGGGAAACTGGGGCAAGATCATTGGAAGTTTGAGGCCATCTTGTGCCACATACTGAGTTTAAGGCCAGCCTGAACTGCACGATGAGATCCTACCTCAAAAAACAGTAACAACAGAGTGGGTTTGAGGTATAGGTCAGTCATATATCAAGTGTCTACCATATATACCATCCTGGGCTCCAGGACCATTGCTACAAATACAAAATGACTTGCTTTTACTACTCTCTTCATACAGGAAGTTTTGAGTGCTATTAAATGTACACAGTCTTACATGACATGTAACACATAAGGACTTGAGTGAGGAGTGGAGGTGCATGTCTATAAACCCAGCACTCTAGGAGGGTAAGGCAGGAGGAACACAAGTTCCAGCATTGTGTGGGCAGCGTGGCAGTTCAGCAAGACTGTGCCTCACAATAAAGAGGCACTGAGGATGCAGCTCAGTGTAGGTCCTGGCATTCAGTCTCTAAAACCAAATGCATATATATTTTATTATTATCATGATGATGATGATGATTGTATCTATAGAGTTTCCCTTGCCACTATTCACATTCTGCCATTCCTCCAGGGCAGCACTGCAGACCTGTGCCCTGTGAGCGGCAGTGAGCTTGTAGAACTCTCTGTCAGCACATGAGCCACGTTGCCCCAGCAGCCAAGCCTCAGATTTTCAACTTTAATTGCAATGTTGGTAATTTGCAATAAATAAATAAATGGGCATTGGTTGCTGTTTGGGCACCTCTGAAGAGTTTGCCATTGCTGCTTTGGGCCACAAAGCTGGAAGTCCCCAGGACGTGAGTTCTCATAGAGGGAAGGAGAAGCCAGGCAGAGATGCTCACAAGTCCTGTTTTTCTCAGTTCTGGGGTTTGAACACATCTTTCCTTCAGTAGTAAATGAATTATGCAGTAAATATAAACAATGTAAATTCTTTAGAAACAAAATAATAAAGATGTGTAATAGAAATAACTTATAAATTGTTGGGGAATGTTTGATAATGACAGTGATTTCTGTTTCCTCTGCTTATGGAGTTGGTCCATGCACATAACACATATGAATTTTTTCTGCCTTGTCACCCCCTTGCCTCTCTCTTTGTCCTTTATCTCTTTATCCTCTTTCCATTTAAGAGAGATCCATCTCCCTACTTCCTGTTATCTTTTATTGTGCTATTTACAATATGTTTGTTTGTTTTTAATGGATTTAGTACAGGGTTTACAGGGTCTCATTACATGGATTGAGCTTGTAGTGATCCTCCAGTTTTCAGCCTCCCAAGCACTGGAATTACAGGCATGTCCTATTAGGCCCATTCTCAGTTGCTGTCTCAGTGCACCCCAGGGATGGGGCTGGCATGGCATGTGGTGCTGGGGATTGAACCCTAGTCCCTGAGCTCTGCCTAAGCAGGCGTTTTAGTCTGCTGAGCTGTCTGGTGGGTCCTACAATTTGGGTTTCTTAAATAAGAGAAACCACATGATCTTTACACTTATGTCTGATATATTTCACATAATGTTGTATGATTCACAGTTACCTTGATGGCAGAGTGATACTCTATTGAGTGTGGTAGTGATTGACATTTGATAATAGTTTTGAGTACACCATTAGGGCTAGAATACATTGGAGCCCATTCTGTTTCATGCATTTTAAGAACAAATGTTCACTTTTTAGGGAGATCGTATCAAGCCATTTCAAGAATATATACATATATGTGTGTGTGTGTGTGTGTGTGTGTGTGTGTGTGTGTGTGTGTAGGCTGGGGAGATAGCTCAGTAGAATACTGCTGGCAAGTGCAGGGTCCTGAGTTCAATCCCTGCTGCCACACACACACACACAAAAATAATAATAATTGGGGCTGGGAGATAGCTCAGGGGTATAAGTGCCTGCCTGGTAAGTACAAGATCCTGAGTTTGATCCCTGGTTCTGGGGTGCGGGGGAGACAGCTCAGTAGAATAAGCTCTTGCCTGGCAAGCGCAGGGTCCTGAGTTTAATCCCTGGTACCGCAACCCATACTGGGTTTGAACCTGTGGTGGTCTATTCTTACGCTCCCAGAAAACAGGGACTACAGATATCCCATGCCCAGCTAAGATAATAGCATTCCTAATCAAGCTTTTGTTAAGGCCCAGAACCTGAAACAAACACACTTGGTCCTAAGAGTTGAAAAATTACTTTGAGCTCTCACTACAGGATGATAAGTTATAACAAGCTGATGAAAGGAATGAATGGTTCTAACTTTAGGTATCTTTAAAACCATCATATGTTTCATGAGCAGATGAAAATAAATGAACTACATAAGGTCTTCTTAAGCTATGAAATTTTATAGTACATTTTCCTTATTCAAAAAGAGCCGGTATTGGGGCCAGTGAGATGGCTCAGCAGTCTAAAGCGCCTGCTTAGGCAAGCTTAGTCACCACATGCTGTGCCAGCCCCACCCCCAGGGCAGGCTGATCTGGCCATAATAAAAAGTAAGTAAGTAAGTAAATAAATAAATACTGAAAAAGAGCCAGTATTGTAATAATTCACTCAAGAGAATCACCATGAGTTCCCAGCCAGTCTGCATACATAGCAGGAACCTGTCTCGCACCAAAAGAAAAAAGAGACTATTTGGCTCTGAATGCTTAGGAAGCTGTTGGATAGCTCAGTTGGTGTTGCTCTCACTCACCATGCCTGTGGGCTCCTCAGATCTGTGAGGTTCAGTTTGGTGGAATTGTTTTTTACAGGAGGTTTTATTCTTTATTTTTTTTTTTTTTTTTTTTTTTGGTGCCGAGGACCAAACCCAGGGCTTCCAGCTCGCTAGGCAAGCATTCTACCGCTGAGCCAAATCCCCAGCCCCTGTGAGGTTCGGTTTGTGTGGCTATTAAAAATCAGTTAGATCTCATGTGTGTATGTTTTTCTCTCCTTGAAATGTTCTTATGGTGTAGAACCATTCCAGTCTTTTTTCTAAAATGTATAATTTTTGTTCAGTAGAATAAGTGGACTGCCTCTTTAAATTCTCTAGTTTTATTATTTAAATGTACTCATTTAAATTCTAACTCACCTATCTATATTATATCAACAGTTTTTTTTTGTTTGTTTGTTTTGTTTTGTTTTTTAACATTACAGCAAATTGCTTTCAAAAACCTGGTACAGAGAAATCGACAAAATGAACAGCAAAACCAGGGCCCTCCAGCAATGAACTCCACCATTCAGCTGCCCTTTATAATCATCAACACGAGCAGGAAGACAGTCATAGACTGCAGCATCTCCAGTGACAAGTGAGTAGGTTCAGAGAGGTGGCCTGCTCTGGGCAGGGCTGGCTTCTGTAGGGTGGGATGCTACCTTGGGCTAGTATGGCCCCATCACTCACCCTGCTGCCTGGATTCCTGTTCCGGTCCCTGTCCTGGTCCTGTGCTGCAGACTCTACTACTGTCTGTGTGAGGTGTCACAGATGTGCTAACTTTGAGCAAGAAAATTACTTTTGGTAAGTTAGACATCCCTTAGGGTTTAGAACAGGGTTGGTTATGGGTGATCAGTATCATAGTTTACTATTAGATTAACAGATAGCATTAAACAGTCATTTCTGTTTTATTACATCATACTTCTGTGTGTTTTTCCTTAGTATTAAATTGACATGAAGGTGCTAGGCATTTTATTTTTGTCTTTAATTTTTTTTTTTTTTTTTTACATTTTAGTTAAAGTTGATGCTTATATTCATCATAGCAAGAAATAATAGAGAATTCCTTTGTAATTTATTTTACGTTTCATGAAAAGCAGTGATCTTAAGGCTGTACCCAGTAGCATGAGACTTCTGCATCTTCCCAGCTGTTAGGAGGATGACTGAGGTAATTCCCATAAAGGGTCATCAAGGCAACTACTTACTTTATAAATGTTAGCTGTTACTATCAGAAGTCAGCAATAACTGTCTGATAGAGATTCTTCTAAAAGTGAAAGAATACTATTAGTAATGACATCAGTGTCACGGGCATGCCCAAGAGTGCCTTGGGAAGGCTGATGCTTCCCCATCTGTATCTGTCACACAAGGATGCTGGGTCTCTTAAATTAAAAGAGACACTGCTTATGTACACACACATGTATACACATATATATACACAGAGGAAAAAGATGAATACAGTGAGGAGGGTTTCAAAAATATTTGACACAATCATAACAAAGAGTAAGTATAGACTGCAGAAATTGTGAAGTCAACCAGATCCATTTTTATCTGTTATAAGTTTTTTAAGCCCTCTGAGATCTTCCTTTCTCCACAAACATAGGAATTATAGCTAAGCATGATGGTGCATGTCTATAATCTCAGTACGTGGGAGGCTGAGTCAGGAGGATCTCTACAAGTTCATGGACAGCCTAGACTACATAGTGAGTTCAAGGCCAGTCCAAACTGTATAGCAAGACTATTTCAAAAATAAAAAAATAAGAGTGACAGTATTTTATATTGCCAGTCTATGAAACATAGATAAATTTACAGAGGGTTCAGACCAGTGGTCAGCAGATTTTGTACAACTGAACTATTATTTATGAGTTTATAAATCCTCTGCAGAAACCTGTGTTTAAGAGAACTTATGACATCTTTTTAGGAAATACCCCCAATCTTTACCTTGTAGTCACTCACTCTCTAAAGGTAACTATTTATGTGGGAGTTTATAGGATTTTCTTCCTAGGGCAGCCTTTAAAAAGGGTATCAAGGAACTCCAAAATTGTCTACCTAGAGGACCATAGACACTGTTCTCCCAGACCAGAATCCGTGGGGTACTGCACCTCCCTCAGGTGCCCCAGACACAGGTGCCCAGCCGCTCAGTCACTGTGCACTCTCACTGCGGAAGGTGGCTATGCAGCTGGTTACTTTGATGATGCAGTTGTCCCCTTAATCAGGCAAGAGGATTAAGTTTTATAAGGCCATCTGCTTTTAACAGATGCCTGAAATCATCTCTTTGGCAAAGAATGCTATCAGAATTTTTTCCTAAAAACTTATTAACGTACTCTATTCATATACTTTAGAATATTTAAACATGGCATTTTGCTTCAAATTGTTAAAGTTTAGCTGAGGAGATAGCTCAGTAGAATAAATGCCTCCCTGGCAAGTGCAGGCTCCTTAGTTCAATCCCCTGTAACACCAAAAAAAGTTAAAAGTTTTCTCTGACCTAAGATATCTATTATAAGATGTTTCACCCTCACATGATTTTAATAGAAATTCCGCAGCCAGGTAGAAGCCACCACTGCCCCTGCACTCTCTTCCTCCTTGATGAAGGTGTCATAGGTCCAGCAAGAGAGTGGAGGATTGTGTCTTAGTTGGGCAGCTAGATGCCCAAATCAGGCCCTTTGTAAGAACATGTGGCGATGTGTTACATAAGTGTTACATGTAATACTTTTTCGTAAAAACATTTCACTATTTTGTCTTTTAGGGAGACATTTGAAGTGTTTGTTGTCTTTCATTTAACCCAGGCATACTAGTATATGCCTATAGTCCTTGGTACTTGGGAGCTGAGACAGGAGGAATGCATAGGCCCAGGAATTTGACACCAGCCTGGGCAACATAGTAGGCAAGACCATACAACAGACAAAGCAAAACAGATCTTCTGTTTATAGTTAGCAAAAGTATTTGGTCATGAGCCCTTGACTCATGAAAATGAAGTTAGCATTTAAAATATGTTTTCCTTAAAGCTAATAACCAGCGGCTGGGGAGATAGCTCAATAGAATTTAAGTGCTTGCCTGGCAAGCACAAGGACCTGAGTCCAATCCCCAGTTCCACAAAAAAAAAAAAAAAAAAAAAAAAGGAAGGTGGGGGGACTGGAGATAGCTCCGTGGCACAAATGCCTGCTTGGCAAGTGCAAGGTCATGAGTTCAAACCCCAGTCCTGCAAAAAAGGAAGAAAAAGAAGGAGAAGAAAAGAAGAAGAAGAAGAACAACAACAAAGCTAAAAACCAGCTGGAATAGGAGACCACATCAAACTAAAAGTGACTTTTGTTTTGTTTGTACTAGGAGTTGAATCTAAGGCCTTTTCAGTGACTTATACCCCCAGCTATTTTACATGTTGTTGATTCTGAGATAGGGTCTACTCAAGTAGATAAATTGCCCAGTCTTGCTTGAACTTCTATCTTAGCTTCCTAGGGTACGGGAATAGGCTTTGTGTGTGTGTGTGTGTGTGTGTGTGTGTGTGACAAAACTATATAGACAATTATGTAGACAACTTTGAAAAGCATTGGGTTTAGAACACAACTTCTGTCTCCTGCTTGCCAACATTAGAACTAAACAATATGGATTTAAGTAAGGTGTGGTGGCACACACCTATAATCCTAGTACTTGGAAGACTGAGGCAGGAAGATTGCCACATTGGTGATCTGCCTGGACTACATAATGAGTTTAGTGCCACCCTGAACTATACCACAGACTTTGTCTCAAAAACAAACAAATAAGGGCCGACCAGATAGCTCAGCAGACTAAAACACCTGTTCAGACAGAGCACAGCTGCCTGGGTTCAATCCCTGGGTGTGCCATGCTGGTCCTACCCGTGGGGCGCTCTGAGTCAGTGACTGTGATTGGGTATGGTGGTGCATGCCTGTAATCCTAGTGCTTGGGAGGCTGATCAACAAGTCTGATCTACTAGTGAGATTCTTTAAACCCTGTACCAAATACATTAAAGAAATAAATAAAACAAACAAAAACGTGGACTTCTATGGTCTATCTCAGAGAAACTACATTAATTAGAAATGGATTATATGAAAGGTCATTCATTCCCCTGAACACAATAAAATGACTCAGTGTTCTAAATGGTAACAGTTTGTAGTACCACGGCTGAATTTAGGCCTTCACTCTCTAAAAGTTCAGGGTCCAGAACCATTCTTGTGTCTCCAGTACCACGGAAAGCCTCATCTTTCCTTTGTTTTGTCCTTCAGGTTTGAGTATCTTTTTAATTTTGACAACACCTTTGAGATCCATGACGACATCGAAGTACTGAAGCGCATGGGGATGTCCTTTGGCCTGGAGTCGGGCAAATGCTCCCTGGAGGACCTGAAACTTGCTAAATCACTTGTGCCAAAGGCTTTAGAAAGTTATATTACAGGTATGTTCCCCATGCTGGCCCATTTTCCTCCATTAAGGGTCAAAGCCAAGTTTATTAAGAAAGCTGTAAGCCGGGCGTGGTGGCGCACGCCTGTAATCCCAGCACTCAGGAGGCTGAGGCAGGAGGATTGATGCGAATTCGAGACCAGCCTGGGCTACAAAAGTGAGCTCAGGACCAGCCTCAACTGCATAGTGAGACCCTGTCTTAAAAAGACAAAAAAAAAAAAAAAAAAAAAGCTGTAGAATTAAGGCAAATCTGTGCTTGGGTCGCCAACTTTTTTTTTGGGGGGGGGGGTGTCACCAAATTTATTTATTTATTCTTGTTTCAGAACTTCTGTTTGTTTGTTTGTTTTTATGGCCGGCTCAGCCTGCCCTGAGGGCAGGGCTGGCGCAGCATGTGGTGCCAGGGATCGAATCGCAGTCCCTGCAGCCGCCCCCTAAGCAGGTGCTTTAGACCACTGAGCCATCCCGCCGGACCGCCAATATGATCATTTTAATTTTATTTGCTTTGGCCTTTGTTCATAGAAGAGGAGTTTGCTGACTGAGATTTTATTTCTGTTAGATTTAGTTCTTTCTTTCTTTCTTTATTTATTTTTTGTCTTTTTGAGACAGGGTCTCACTGTACAGTTCAGGCTGGCCTTGAACTCAGTTTTGTAGCCCAGGCTGGTCTCGAACTCTCACCAGTCCTCCTGCCTCAGCCTCCCGAGTGCTGGGATTACAGGTGTGCGCCACCACACCCGGCTAATTTAGTTCTTTTTTTTTTTTAAACTTTTTATTTTTAAAAATATTTATTTATTGTTTCAGAACTTTTGTTTGTTTGTTTGTTTATTTTTATGGCCAGCTCAGCCTGCCCTGAGGGCAGGACTGGTGCAGCATGTGGTGCCGGGGATCGAACTGTGGTCCCTGCAGCTGCCTGTAGGCGCTTTAGAGCACTGAACCATCCTGCCGGCCCCTAGATTTAGTTCTTAAGTGAACATTGCCTGCCTTGTATAAGTGCAACTCCTCTAAAATTCATGTTTGCTCCTTTCCTGCATGGAAACAGCCTCTCCTTTTTTCTGTTTTTTGTTTTTATTTTTGTTTTCCTCTCCCTTTGTTAAGCAGTAGCAGAATAGAGAACTTCAGATCTCAAGATGTATACTGTAATTTTTAAAAAATTAATTTAAAAGTTCTTACTGGGCCCAGCAGGATGGCTCAGTGGTCTAAAGTGCCTGGTTGGGAAAGCTTGGGCGGCTGTAGGGACCTAGGTTCGATCCCTGGCACCACATGCTGTGCCAGCCCTGCTGTCGGGGCGGGCTGAGCCGGCCATAAAAATGAGTGAATAAACAAATAAAGGTTCTGAAACAAGAAAAATATTTTTTAAAATTAAAAAAGAATTCTAATAATGCTGCTGCTTCTTGGGTGATTATGTCCTTGCACCCCTCGGAAAACAGACTTTGAATCCTCCTCCTCTCCAGAGTAAAGACGGGAGAAAAGTCACATTTTAATATTTGATGCTCATGTGTGTTTTTAGTGTGAGCTCATATTTGAAATGATTGCTTCAGTCTTTGCCTTTGTTTGCACTGTGTGTTCAGTGAAAACCAGAGAAACACAAATAAGCAAATTACAGGAAGACCATGTTGATTGAAATGAGAGTTAACATACCGTGAATGCAAGCTCTGCCCAGCAGAGCAGTAGGTCACATTGCAATTCTAATAATAGCATCAAGTTAACTCGCCGGAACGTAAAAAGTGGTCCTATGAAGTGGCTGTCTTCTTCCCCAAGACTCCACCTTTGACTCTTGCTGTGGCTGTTGACGCCTCAGCCAGGATGTGAACCGGAGGTGTCCAGGCTCACACACACCTGACCACTCTACCAGGAAACCTCCTGGTTCTGGGGAAAACAAGTAAGAGTTTCTAACTGTTTTACTTTGTTCTTTCTCCCTAGTCTACCTAATCTTTTTGGTGCTTTGTTTTGCAGTTTAGGTTTGCTTTTTGGTTTTGGTGCTGAGGAATGAGCCCAGGGTTTCCAGCTCACTAGGCAACATTTCTGTCACTGAGCTAAAAATCCCCAGCCTCCCATCATTTTTTCTTGCGTGTTCTAGAAACTTTTTCCTTCAAGAAGATAAAGAAACCTGAGGGTTTTTTTTGTTTTTTGTTTTTTTTTTTTGTCTTTTTGAGACAGGGTCTCACTATGCAGTTGAGGCTGGCCTTGAGCTCACTTTTGTAGCCCAGGCTGGTCTCGAACTCGCACCGATCCTCCTGCCTCCGCCTCCCAAGTGCTGGGATTACAGGCGTACGCCACCACGCCCGGCTAAGAAACCTGAGTTTATTCCTATGATAGCAGAATTGTCTAGCTGTAGTTAAAAAGACTTTTCCCTGTATTATCTGTGCTTTTCCCACATCATAATAGCAGTGCAAAATACACATGAGCCTACTGTTCTCTCTGTCTCTCTCTTTCTCTCTCTCTCTCTCTCTCTCTCTCTCTCTCTCTCTGTCTCTCTCTCTCTCTCTCTCTCTCTCTCTGTCTCAGATATCTCCACAGGACCTTCTTGGTTAAATCAGGGACTGCTTTTGAACTCTGCCCAGTCAGCATCAAATTTGGACTTGATGTCTGCTGCCACCTTACCCCAGTCCAGGTAGGTATTTTTTTTTCCAGTTAGGCAAACCAGAAAGCCTTTGCTCTGTAGGGGTGAGCCAGGGATGGGTCACCACCTTACGGTACAGCTACTGGCACCTCCTCCCTACTTTTATGTCTGTGTTTTACAAAAGCTGTTCCTTCTGCATTAATGAATCTATGTGTTTCTAACTGTTTGCTAGTGTAAACCAAGGGTTATGCTTGGACGCTGAAGTGGCCTTAGCAACTGGGCAGCTCCTTGCCCCAAACAGCCAGCAGTCCAGCAGTGCGGCCTCCCACTGCTCCGAGTCCCGAGGCGAGACCCCCTGCTCGTTCAACGATGAAGATGAGGAAGATGAGGAGGAGGATTCCTCCTCTCCAGAATAAAGACGGGAGAAAAGTCACATTTTAATATTTGATGCTCATGTGTGTTTTTAGTGTGAGCTCATATTTGAAATGATTGCTTCAGTCTTTGCCTTTGTTTGCACTGTGTGTTCAGTGAAAACCAGAGAAACACAAATAAGCAAATTACAGGAAGACCATGTTGATTGAAATGAGAGTTAACATACCGTGAATGCAAGCTCTGCCCAGCAGAGCAGTAGGTCACATTGCAAACAAAGTCTGTTTTCCGAGGGGTGCAAGGACATAATCACCCAAGAAGCAGCAGCATGAGTCAGGCTCATCTAGCTTCCCCGAGGTGGGGTCCTTGTGGTCCTCGTGGCCATGTGGTCCTGTGAGAACTACACCTGTGCTGTCATGGTCCTGTTTCCTCATTCTGTCCCCTGGGGCCTCTGCGATGAGAGGTGTAGTTCGCAGTCCTGTGGCCTGAGCACGCAGATGAACCATGCAGCTAGTTGGAGGCCTAGTTGAGGTGCTTTATGCATCTGCTGCCTTAGACAGCTTCAGAAAGGAGCGAGCACTAACTCTTAAGTATTTAAGTGACATTTAGAATAATTTATAGTCAAACTGATATGATCATTATTAGCCAACCCATTGGTGCATAGAATTTACTAGGGCTACTTCTGGAAGCCAAAATAGAAAGCATTTCCATGTGCATTACCGTTTGCCAGCACTGCCTTTTGCCAGCATTCTAAATCTGGAGCTCTACAAAGAAATGAACTGTATCTATAGTTTTAATCAAAGCTATGCATTTCATGCAGCGTTTTTCATTTTCAATGAAGCAAAGCAAATTCCTATGACCAAACCGCTTGCCTACAGTGCTCTATCGTAATTGTGTGATTTTACCCAGTGTGCAATTTGTAAAAATGAACCAAATGTCATTACCTTTGTTTTGGAAAAAAAAAGCCTATTTCAAGAATATGAACATTAATGTTTCTTGAACATGCTACATTTTTTTCACTTTAATTAATCAAAATGACCTTACTAGATTTATTCCTGGGTAAACTGCATTTCAAAGTAACCCAGTATTTAGTGTTTCTGTGAAAAACACTGAACACTCCAGCTGATTGGATACACACTAGTTGGCATGTACTGTGAGATTTTGTAGCCAAAGATGCTGTGGGAAATACTGCACTGGGGTGAGAGCTGCTTCTCTGACTGGAGGAGTGGGCCTACATCTGCCACCAGACCCAAACCCCAATTTAATGTACATTAAGGCCTTAAAAGAAGCAAAGACTCAGAGAGGAGCTAACTTTCTAAAACTTGGACTTGACCCTCTGGGAGTGCTTTCCTCACTGCCCAGGGAAGCCTTTCTGGAGCTGTCATGCTGTGCTCCTGTGAACTGCAAAGGCTTCCACTGGCTTGCATTTTAATTATGACATAAACATTGACAAAGAACACACAACTTAGCCGGGCATGGTGGCGCACGCCTGTAATCCCAGCACTTGGGAGGCTGAGGCAGGAGGATCGGTGTGAGTTCGAGACCAGCCTGGGCTACAAAAGTGAGCTCAAAGCCAG